>APFE031451001.1:213227-281945 GCA_000404065.3 Pinus taeda
TTGGACTCTGGGAGGAGCTTGCACAACACCAAGGCTCAGGTTGTAATGGTTCCTTTTTTGTTTCCTTAATACAAATAAGTCCATTCTTCTCAATGATTTGTTGTTAATGAATTATTTCATGTACTCCTTGGTCTATGTGATGAATATGCTTTGTTTTCTGAATTATTCAGGTGTTATGTAATTAATCGTTTGCTTTGTTAGTGTATGCAGGTCTGAAAGTGAAGGAGGAGCTCATCTGGATCAGCAAGGCTGGACTGCTACAACAAGCGTTGGACCTAAGGTAAGATCGAAAACATTTGAATTCTCATAGAGTAATGTGTGTTTAGAGAAGGATTGCTCTTGTTTGGTTTGTTTGTCACTAGAGAGTCTTAGAATCCTAGGGAGGTTAGATTTGTCTGCAAATATAACTCTTTCCGCATGACAGAAGCCTATGAACATAATTGAGAGGTAAATCATGAAGCTAGGTAGGAAAACCCAGAGGAGCATATATTGTTTCCATAGCTATTACTTGAGTAGTTAGGTGACTGACAGGGGTTATAAGAACAACAATAGATGATGGGAGGATTGGATGAATGAAAGTTGAAAAGGGATATTTTTTGAGATAAGACTGTGTTTTCAACAACTTTCTGAACTTCGTCAACTAGGCCTTTAAGCTTACTGAACTTCTGGATGATATTTTGACTACTCTCAATCTTTGGGGATGATATACAAGAACTTAAATTGTTTGAATCTGTTAGGATTTTAGAGATACTAGAGAAAGATATCATTATGAACAATGGGGTTTTAGAGAAAATTTCTGGTGAGGAAATAGATTTACTGAGTTGAAAATAACTAGCTTGAATTTCCACCATGACTCTCTCCTTCCTAACAATTTTTTCAAGATCAAAAACCACTAGAGGGGGATTTGGGTGAGGGTTTTGCCTTGTGAACCTTCTAGAAGAAAGATCTTCTCAAACAAGGATACATGCAGTGAAAATTTCTAACGGTCAAAATAATCTTTAAACCTTAGCCTATGATGTGATTTTGGACATAAAACTTCCTAGGATAATTTAAACTTTCGGATACCCGAAGCGCCAATATGTTAGAAATCTGTAAAATCCCTTAAGGCTAAGAAAAGGGCTACAGAGGTAACCACAAATTGCTTCGGGCTATAAACTGGCTTTTTCTAGCCAAAGGGGGCTCCGTCACTCAAAAAATATATAAATACTTTAAAGCACAAATTCATATCAAAGACAAATTATGACAAAGGAATTCTGAAGGTATTTGGTTGAAGTGTGAATGGCTAGATAGATAATAACACATGATTAATTTATCCTTTTAACTATTTACTTATGCAAGCAAATCAACAACTATTACAAGAGCTTGTAAGGATGAATTTGGGATACAATGGCAGGTTGTAATATAGAGGAGCTAAACTAAAATGAAACAAATTCTTCCTCTACAATAAGAAAATGTTGTCTATATAGGATAAAGGGAGACTAAAAAGAGAAGATAACATGCATGAGCATATAGAATTTCATTTGTAACTAGAACTCGAAGACAGTTGAAAGAGAGCAGCTAAACTGAATTCTAGATCAATTTAACTCTAGACATTCTAATCTCATCTGATTTTTTGGCTGTGCCTTTTTCATATTTGTCATCTTAGGTCCCTCTTATTCATACTGCATAGCACCTATTTCAAGTGGTTCTATTTCCTCCTCATAGTTTGGCTATACTATTTCAAGGCCCTTGACTTCATCCACTTTGTCATCAACTAGTACATCTACTTGCTTGTCTTCAAAACTTTCCACTACTGCTTGAGGGGCTACCTCTTCCTCAATATTTTTTACTCTAGACCTCGTTCTGGGTGTCATCACAAACTCATCTTGCACTGTGTCTTCAATTTTGATATTAATTTTGGCATGGTGAGTTGATGTCACCTACTTTTCTGTTTATTTGACTGCCTTACCATCCTTCATTCTTTGCAATTTAGATTTATTGCTCAATTTTCCTACAATTTTCTTTCTTGGCTTGTCACCTTCCTTCTTTATGGGTTTCATCTTCATGACTAAATGGATGTTCTCCTTTTTTTGTTTTTCCTGCTTGGGATCTTCCTTATCTTTCTTCATTGATGACGACTTAATTTGTGGCAACAGATAAATACTTGCAACAAAAATAGACCAAAACATTTTCTTCTTCTCAACTGCATGGTTAACTAAGATTTTGATTAAATAAAAATGAAATGGACTTGAAGTATGATTTTCTTTTTGAATTTGTAATTTGGTAGACATTCTTTCTAAATTCTTGAGAAAAAAATAAGGGAGGTTCATTGGCTTGTTCTTTGTGAAATTCCATAATAAACTGAGATGGTATTGATATATTCTACTGAACCTACCCTCATAGGTGAAGTGTCTTTGAATAACCTTTAGAAGCTTGACATACTGTTCTTGAAGATAAATATTGGGGAAAGTGGAGGAAAAATTGTCTAAAAACTCCAACTTCACAAATTTTTTGTAAGCTAAAATGTCTAATTCACCCCCTTTAAACCACTTCTCCCCTGTTGTAGGGAGGTTGGTTGCATAAGCAATAAATTTCTCAATCAATACAATCTCGATGTCCCCTAGATTTACTCTGCCATTTTGGAAATTAAGAGAAAACAAACTAGAAAGTCTAATGTTGTGACTATTTTCTGGATCTTCCGACAAAAATGAATGCATCCTGCATTTTCAAAGGCCACTCTAATGGCAGAGGATGCGTTTAGCATGTTCAAGTTGTTGGGTTCAATATGCACAAGGTCTCCACCCTTTTTCTAGTAGCAGGGGCCATCCTATCTCAATACTTGGCAAACTGAATTTGAATTTAAGCTAGGGCTATAGGTACAGACCCAAAAAAACGAATATGATCAAGGGTGGCAACACAACTCTGTTTCAACGGATGTGACAGTGAGATGATGACAACAAATTTTTATGGGGCCGAATACAAGCAAGAGAATTTGAGGATTATAAAACAACTAACGTGAACCCTTAAGGAAACATCCATCTGCATAACTTCATATCTATAGCAATGTGAACAAATTCGAAAGTGAAAATGTATTTTTCAAGCAAAACAAAGTGTGCACAACAATTTTTTTTTTGTAGGAACAAACAATGTTTCAAAAGTAGTAACTAGGATATATATCAGTGAGAATTTAGGAAGAGTGAATGACTTCCTACCTTCCAATCCTGTAGTCAAACTCTATGTTGATGGCTAGCCTGAGACACAATCCTTCTCTATGTAGAAAAACATAGCATAATGCTCGAATTCCTATGCGACCTATAAAATTCTCTACGATCTCTAAAATTATGTTCCATATCTGATTCATAATACGACCACTTATCCCATTCCCTTAATGAAGAATGATCCCATCACCTGTGATCAATCACGAAGGAAATTAGTGGCATTTATAATGATTTCAAATAATTTTTCTGATGTAATGAGTTTGACAATTAACCTGCATTCCACATGAAATTCACATGTTAAGGTGATATCTAATTGAGTATTGTATGATGGAGAAAATTTTAGACATGGTGAACTTATAATCAAACTTCTTTGGGGATGAAAAAAGGACATGAGTCAATCATGGTATGTGATGATGCTTAGAGAAGGGGTATTTAGGCCTATGGATTTGTAGTTAGGTTAAAATGGGGATGAGGGTTTAGGCCTAATTTGATAAATATGAATAATGTAAACATTGGAGAATAATGGAAGATTAATTGGGGAATGAGGGAAAGTAATGTAATGAGTAAAAAGGGGATAGGTAGAGGGTTACATATAATGTCTAATAAGGGAATAGATAAGAACATTTATAATTAGGAACCCTTCGAGATATTTCCTTCGACTGTAGACACTTTGACCATGTAACCATCCTATCATTACCTAATACCTAGACTCTGATTTATTACAATATCTTTCCATACAATAAACACCCCTTTCTAATGAATGAAAATGGTGACCAGAGTTATGACCCAACTTATGATGACTCCTTTAAGCAGTGATAGGTCAAGTCATGACAACGAACAAGTTTATGGATTTGACCTCCTTTAAAAAAGCAAAAATTAACTTGACATACCTTTCGACTGACAAACTAACCTACTCTAACAATAGGTAGAACCTAGAGTTGTTCCTTTTGCTACTAAAAGAATTGTTGTTGATTTTTTATTTAATGAAATTTTTACATGATTTCGTGTTCCAAGGGAGATTGTTACTAACATTGGATCTCAATTTGTTTCTAATCTGGTAAATGGAATTGTAGTTGAATACGAGATTCGACATAGGAAATCAACACCGTACCACCCACATGCAAATGGATAGGTAGAATTCACTAGTAAGGTGATCGAGTCCATGATTACCAGAAAAATTGTGGGCTTATAGAACAAAATAGAGGAATAGCATGGGTCATACACCTTATGAGCTGGTGTACAGGAAGTAGGTCCTATTACCGACTGAATTCTAGATTAAAGCTTTTAGAAATGTAGTCTAGATGGGTTTGGATTTCTTAGAAGCACAACAACAACGCCTTTTGCAATTGAATGAACTTGATGAAATCAAGAGAGATGTTGTTTAATAGACTATATTGATGTAGAAATATCGTAGCAAATGGCACGACAGGTTAATCATAAAGAATCGATTCCAGCCAGGTAACTACGTACTCCTTTATGATTCAAAGTTTATAAATTTTATGGGGAAACCTTGTACAGGTTGGATGGGGCCATATGAGGTAGTTAGAGTTTTCAAGAATGGAGCAGTAGAAATTAAGACCATTGATGGACAGGAAGTTGTTTTCTTGGTGAATGGGCATAGACTTAAAACATATTTCTAGCCCACCACTAGGGAATATTTCATACAATAGGTTCAGAAACAACCAGATTTGAAGATGGTAGGTGGTGATACTAGCCTACTGTGAATTTTGGTTTTCCCTTTTCCTAATAAAAAGAATGGAAAAAACAAAAATAAATAAATAAATAAACACATTACTCTGAAAATCATCTTGTTGGTGAAATCATGTAAGGATCTACTTGAAAATGTTCTTGCTGGTAGGAAAATCATTTTCTTAAAAATGAAATGGGATGTTACTTAATCATGATAGATGATTAATTTGTGACTGAGAAGAAGCAGGTTTCCCAAGGACTTTTGGTGGCAGTGGAAAAAAATTGGAAGAAATTGAGCCCTTACCAAGTTCAGGGAAAATAGTATGACAAATTTTATTCAAGTAACGCTATAATCCCATTGTAGCTAATTCATCCATGATACAACATTATTTCAAAGAGACATTTACTGTCTAAGGTAAATACTCTTTCTTTCTTCTCATTAATTTTGCTTAATTTTCCCTCTATTTTTTCTCTTATTTCCTGAATTTAATGTCCCTCCTATTCTTCATAGAATTTCCTGTCCTGATTCCTTTATTTCCCTCTTACCCCTGAAAGTTATTTCCCTTATTCCCTTTTTCCTATAACCCCTTATCAATTTACTGTATTCTAAGAATCCCTAATGATTTTCCTTCCCTTTCTTTAAAAATATCCCTATCCCACTTCTTTTTTCCCTCATATATTTTTAAGGATCTGATAAATTCTTGGAAACCTTATCGGATCAGATCTAGAAACATGGTGACACCTAAACCTAGCGATAAAGAACTCCTTAAATTTTTCAATCAATTTGTATGTAATCCAGATTGTTCTTAACTGAGATAATTTGACTAATAATTTTAGAACATAATTATTTTATCACAAGTACAGGAATCCTCTTGTGTAGTACATGAATCACAGTGCAAGAACTATAGCGTTTTGGTGCACGAATCCTAGTATTCCAGTACAGGAAGCCTTGTTCAAGTACAAGAATCATGTTGCCGTGGGATAATTTTATTATGATGTTTAAAGGACCAAATTGGCTTCAATTTTTGTTTTAAATATGATTTCGCCTCTGTATATACGTTTATATAAATGAAATTATTGGTTTAACCTAGAAGGAATGATTCATTAAAGTGTAGGAATTAATATAGGCCTAGGTAACATTATTATAACAAGCACTACCATTTCCAATAAATTTCATGACGAGGACCGGGTGCATGTGTGATGGTCATTCCACTCCTTTCCATTTATATCCAAGCCCTTGCCATCCTTTAAAATTTACCTCTACCATGTGTTGTTTTTCCATCCATTTCATGAAAGCATAACCATTACAACTACCACTCCCAATCATCATTACCCACCTGCCTTGAAGATTATGATGAATCCACGACCCTCCTAACTAGAGTTTTGTACTGTCAGAGCAAAATTTACCTCAATGGGTAACATAATTCGGATGGGATTTGTTAGACCATGAATTGAGTAGCTAAATGCATGCAGTTAGAATTATTAGTTAACGCATAGATCGTGGGGCATCGAAAAATAGTCATCTTGCACTTCCCAAACACCTAGATTATATGTTATGAGGAGTTTCTTTAGAATTATTCAATTGAATTTTTGAACAGGTTAGGGGACTGTAAGTGGTGATAGTTTTCTAATGTCATGGCACCAGTTCAAATCGAGACCTAGTCTGTGAAATAATTAAAGGGGAGAGTGTAATGGGAATTATGTAGCTTACCCATGTTACAAAATTTTGGTTTTCTCTTTTTTCTATATAAATTCAATGGCTATGATTCCTCCATTGCTCAAGAATTTTCACTAAGATTTGACGGGAAAATGACCACTGTGGGCTCTCTGCAATTCCAAGCAACCGAGTGCTCTATCTCATAGGCTACTAAGCTACCAACCATAAGGGAAAAGTGGGTTAAGAAAGGTGAGATAAAGAAAGGTTCATGGTGATGTTTTTTATAGAGGAAGACTGTGTGGTGGGTTGGAAGGTATGGGTATAGAGAAGTGAAGTGATCGAGAAGTGGAGAAACCTGTTGTATATTCTCCAAAAGTTTCTTACTTGTGAAGTGAGGTATTGTTTAACTTACTTTCACCACATCTGGTTGTTGATGCATTTTGAATCAGGTAAGTTAATCAACTTTCCTTACTTTATGTTGAAGAGTTTAGATAAAATGTCCAAGAGAGTCTAGAAAACAAGAAAAGTTCAAATAGGCTTCAAGCTTTGTAATTATGGCCTGATTGAAATCTTGGTTAAGAAAGAGTTAGAGAACAGGGGAAATATATGGAAAGGATTTCATAGGTCATTTCGAAGTGGGAGCACTATAAAAAGGGCTTGTAGCAAGAGTCAACAAGAGAAGGGATGTAAAGGGGTCGCTAAATCCAAGGATACCCAACGTCAAGAGGAGAAAAAGACACCTTAGGAGGTGACAAGGATGATAAATAAAAGGCCACTAAACACCAGCCCGTGAAGCAAAATATGAAATCCAAGGCTAGTAAACTCCAGTCCAAGAAGTAGAAATCGAAAAAGGATGAAGAGGATAAATTTGAAATGCAAGAACCATCTTGGAGGATTACATGGGGTATGTTGAAGGGTCACTATGCTTCTTTGAGAAAAAAGCCACTTACACTGAACACTATAGTCAAGGTAATTGAAGACTCTGAGTCTTCTCAGAAACATTGTGCCTCTCCTAACAATCCTCTAATGGATCATTTTGTATAAAATATGCTAGTATAGGATAAGCTCTCAATGTTGGAAAAGGCAGTAGCATTGGGTGCTTCAGTTTTTAGCCCTGCGATATAAAGAGGACGAGGATGATGTTCCTCTAGAAGAAGGGTAAAAACAAGAAAGTGACTCATGGACAGGAGGTTGAGTAGGGCGTGATGAAAGGGAAAACAAAAGAAAAACATGAGGACAATATTCCTTTGGGTCTGGATGAACAAACTCAAGAGCTGGAGAAGGAAGAGAAGAATGATGATGTCCCTCATACATCAGTGGCAGAAGAGATAACATTGCAAGAAGAGGATAAAGGAAATAGTGAATGATTCTATACCTAGTAAGAGGATGACTCGAAATCAAAAATTGAAGCAACATGCTTATGAATTGAAAGTCTTAAACTTATGCATATTAGACTAGAACACTGCATTGAAGAACAAGAATGGAGAATTGACAGTGATAATGTCTGAGTTGAAAATACAAGTAAGGAAATGGAAGTTCCACGTGGCCCACCTAAGAGTTCATGTTAAGAAGTTAGTCAAGCACATTAGGAAGGTTCAAGTGAAGAAAGTGAAAGCAGAAGGTTCAGGGATCAACATTCAAATTTAGAAATGAGGAAAATGATTTATATTTCAGTTTTTGTAGAGGTTAGTGGTTTTGTGAGGACACACAACAAGATGAGGTAGGGGGGATGTTGGTCGTTGAAATTTTCTTGTTTTACCTTATCGTTACCCTAAATCTTACGTTAACCACTGTTAATGTATGTTAAGCCTTTCACATATGTTTCTAGTTCCTTTTAATGAATTTTTGGATATTGGTTATGTAAGCTTATCATTGATTAAAACGTTTAATTAGGTTTATGGTTTTTCATGTAATGCATTATTTACATTACCTTATGGCTTGACAAGTACTAGTCATTAATCAA
This sequence comes from Pinus taeda, assembly GCA_000404065.3. Taxonomy (NCBI): domain Eukaryota; kingdom Viridiplantae; phylum Streptophyta; class Pinopsida; order Pinales; family Pinaceae; genus Pinus; species Pinus taeda. The sequence goes on from APFE031451001.1 coordinate 221,734, forward strand.
AGTCAAAGTGGTTGGTACAAGATCATCGTTTTCCCTGTACTCCCTGTGGCTCCTGCACCATATTTAGAAAATCGACAGATTTGATGAAGATTAGCTCTGAGTGTATTGTAGCTGTCAAGAGGAAATGGCGTGCACCTACCATTGAAGACCTGTCTCATTTCGTATATAATATTTGAGGCATTACGAAGTTTCCAAAGATGGAGGTCGGCCATGAGCTATTGTGTTTTTCTGTTAGCCATTCAATATGGTCGAGAGTCAATGAAAACATGTATAAGTTAGGATTGTACAATAGCATAGGTTAGTGATACTATGTAAGAGTTTCGTACTCTTGTATTTTTGAAGATTTTTATCGCCACAACCCTCTAGGGGTTGGATCCATTGTTTTTTAATGTATACTTCCAGAGACTTTCTGTTTTCTTAATAAAAATGAGTTAATACTAGTTTTTTTATATATCATTCCTATTATTTATTATAATGGTAACTCTACTCATATAATTTCAGTGTTTCCTTAAGAGGGAAATGACTTGGTTGGCTAGGTCCCAGCCAACCTAGCTCGTTATCCCTAGTTTTAGAGTTGTGTGTATTAGGTACATGAATGACTAGTGTGAAGGTTACTTTTTAATGTTGAGTGTGCGGGATTGCTAATGCTCTTGTGTTTATTTTTCTTTCACCGAGTGATCTAAGTTCTCAGATCTTGCATGTGTTGAGTGCATTTTCATTTTTGTCAAAGCATTTTTTTGTATACTTTCTTAAAACACAACAATATGTCTTTTATCTGAGAAGCTTCCTCTTGAATTGTTTTTGGAGTAATGGTTCGGATTACAGGGTTTGATCATTAAAGTTTTATTTAAAGATCTATTTCTTTACAGAAAGAATACTCTGATCAAAACACATATATTGTAACTGTGTAGTGGTGTTAATCCTCATGTGTAAATTATTATGTTTAAACCATATTTGTTGCTTTGATAAATATTTTCAAATTGAAATTTTGAGTATAGGAGTCATTGGCTATCACGTTTTGGATTCAGGACTGTAAGATAAATCTTTTATTCGATGACTGAATTCGTTTATACATAGGACATATTCAACATAGTGATACATGTTCAAAGAGGATATGAGTAAACAGTATTTTAAGTGGTGATCTTTTATTTAAATGTAGGAGTTTACTGTTTGCACTAAGATTGATAAAATTCCCTTTGACTTTTGTAATTTTTATTCTCGAATTGTAATTTACACTTGATTTGGGATTTCTTTCGTTATCGCCTGAGTTCAATTTTTCCATTTTGCACTTGTCAATTGTGTGCGTGATGACACAATGTGATTCATAGATTAAGGGATGAAAGATTGTTGAGTGCAGATCTCTTCTGGTACAAGAACCGAGTCATACCAGTATAGGAATAGAGTGGTTCCAGTGCAGGAATATACATGTTCTGAGTACGAGAATAGGGTCATTCTAGTACAAGACCAAACTTGTTCTAAGTACGAGAATAGGATCGTTCCAGTACAGAAATAGGATCTTTATAGTACATGAAACAAAATTAATAAAACAGGGAATAAAAACATACTCTTTTTTCTCAGCACTAAGACATAAATATAGGAACAGACTTTCTTTCTGAATTATTTCGAGTTATTATCGAGTGTCATGCTTTATTTCTTTTAGAAAAGTCTTTATTTATTGTTTCTAAGTGAATCTAGTTTCCAAAGTGGAGTGGATTCATTTTGTTGGCAAGTGCAGGTAAGGATTGAAAGTTTTTCTTGTAATTTATTGTTTCAGATTCCGCATGATTTAATTGTAGGAATAGAAGTAGGGTTTGCAGGGTTAAATCCAAAATCTTTGGAATTTCTTGTTCTATGCCTCAAAACGTATGTAGTGCTGGTTTGAAAAATTAAGTGTTGAGGAATTGAATTGCAATTCTGTCACCCAACATGTCTGGCTAAAATCGATTGGGTCCTTGAGAGCCCATAAGAAACAATAGGAAACAGGTGCTTGAAAGCCTTTGATTATTCCATTTCTAACTGTATTTATATTATCTCTCCTAGACTTTGGATATAAAACATCTAGATGGAAGAAAACAAGAGATTTTTCAAAGGGAAATTTATATTTAAAGAAAAATTATGGATGTCTCTATTTAATAATATCAAAGAAATTGTCCTTTCACTAAAATGATCAACCTAGGATTGGTAGATATGAGGTGGGGAAGCAAGTTTTATGCACTTTTGTTTTCCTATGTCCTTTTGAGGGTAACCTAGAAGGAACAATGAGGTAGGTATCTCCTTCAATCCGAAGAAAATGGAGCCATCCCCCTACGCCTTTTATGAAATTAAATTTCAATGTAGCAGCAAAACGTAATATGGGATTTACTAGCTATGGCGGTATTTTCAGAGATCATACTAGTAAGCCATGATTTATTTTCTTAAGCACCATAGGTAAAAATACAAGGAAGACAACATAATTTAGGATTAAAAATGGGGTTGAAATATTCCTAGGATCAAGGCTATCATAGTATTTATGTGGAATGTGATTCTCATATCATCACCAATATGGTTTATAGACTACAAGTAGGATATCATATCCAAAAAAAATTGAGAAGTTGGAGGATTCAATGTTAGAATGGGTTAGAAAAACAATCACCAATATATCAACTCTTATCCCAAACCATATAATAAGAACATGGAATAAGGTGGCAGACTTTCTAGCAAATTATGGATGTTTCGATGAATCAAATCTATTGGTAGATATTTAAGATGTTGATCAAATAACTCCCATTAAGCAACCCTATTGGAAAACCATCCAATAATATAGCATAGCCTCAAATTTAGGTGATAGAAGGAGAGAGGAGTGTGGTCAGGATGCCACCACCCCACCTAGCTAATACACAAGGGGATTTGGAAACACACCCATTCTAGTTGTCAATGGGAAAATTTGGGATGAGGAAAACCTTGGGACTAGTGATATGGAGGATTTTATTAACATGGAGCATTTGGAAAGATGAATATAGTAAGGTTAGTTCAAGGAAAACTTATGTAAGGTGGCATAAGATGGATAGGGAAGAGAGCAATGATGTGTTGGTTAAGGAATTCTGATGGCTGGGAAAGTTAATGTTGACAAATATTCCTTGTCAGGGAGGGTGTTAAAGGTGTGCGATGACTATTGGTAATATTTGGATAGGACGATCATTCATTCCAATTATGCTAATAAATTTATGGATCGATATTGTAATAATCTAGAACAAGGCTTGGGAGAAGTTTGAGTCTTATAAGGTAGAGCACATAGCTCCTAAACAAGCGAATGGTGAGGAGAATAGTATTTTGGGGAGGTTTTCATTCTATGTGAATGTTGAGTAGATGAAAGATAGTTTTATAGTAGGAGGGAAGATTGGAAATTCATCTAGCTTAGATCCTTGAGAAATAATGGGTATAGATGAATTATAGGTGAAATTTTGTAAAATTCTCATTAGTAAGGCCTCACATGAGCAAAGTCTTACTTGAGGTTTTGGGGTAGGGGTTGGTAATGACTGCAACCTGCCTCGGTATTACCTTTTCCCCCAGTATTTATCACTCATTCCTTTGGTTTGTGCTTGGTGTTGTTGAATTATATGTTCATTGTAAATTTTCTTACAACATTCCAAGGTTCTTCGTTGTTAATATACTGGAATTTAGAAATTCTTGTCTTCAAAACATGGTTACTAATTTTTTGGTTGGGTTATGGACCTATTATAGAGAATTTTTTGGTGACTAAAGGAGTAGAAGGCTCTAGATAGGGAGGGTAGGGGTCATCCCTAGGAGAAGAAATTATTTTTTGTGCTTTAAGGCTAGTATATTCAATTTAGTCAAAAACAATGGTTCAGTGAAAGGGAATAATGGGTATAGGTAGGAGCAGTATAAGGGAAGCAAACAGAGAACCTCTTGAGGGTAGGTGAAAAAGGTTCATTCTTCTGCGTTGATCTGGCGCATAAATAGCAATGATCATTGGTGACTGGCTTCACTACGGATGGGCTAGTGAGATCCCTATTTGTGTCTGGAAAAGAGTTAAAAAGCTAAATATAGTTGAATTTGGATAGACAAAAGGAAAAAAGTAATTCTCACCATGACGTGTCAGAGAGGAAGTCCTAGGAGAGGCTCATCTTATTATGAGAAACAAGCCTGCCATGGAAACTCTTGATTTCAAAAAAGTATTGTTGGGTTTGCAACTAGATACCATGAACAAATGCTAGCTTATGTGCAAGAGCATCTATCTAGATCAAATAAGGGAGAATCCTCATAGAGAAACTCCCTTAATGATGTGGAGTGACAGCATAGTCAAAAATTTGGATTCCACACACAGGACAAATGACTGTAGGTAGTGAGTACATGCAGGACATCAACCTCTATTGGAAAATGAAATACCCTATGAGATAGGAATTTCTTGACACTCGAGAAGCAAGAAGGGATTTGATACATATGTTGGACTACATGCATGGTCACCTCAGGAATTACGATTATAGAATGGATGTAATGGATTGGAGGTTGGCACAGATAGAAAAACACCTTGTGATTTCACCAGCAACCCTAAGACCATCCACTACACCAAGAAACCCTATTCTAATGGATGGCTTGGATTTTGACCCAACTCCCTAATTTTATGATGTTTGGCTATTCTGGTTTTAAGACTAGTTCTTTTGTTGTTCATGAAGATAATAGGGTAGAACAATCTTTTGGTGTTTTTATATGTAAGCTAGAATATGTAGGTATTGTTTGTCTATTATAACCCTGCGAAGGGACCAATTTTGGATATTGTATGGTTTACCTAGCAAGAGACTGCCAAGACTTTTATGATTTTGATGAACAAAAAATTATTTTGTGGTCATACAATTCACCTTACACAAAAATAAATAAATAAATTTATTATAATCTAATTGTCTACAATATAAATAAAATATTAACATATGCATATTAAAAATAATAAATAACAAAAAATTATATATATAATATATAACAATTTGACAATAATTGTTTATAATATATATATCTATATAAATTAAGTATATATGTATAAATAAAATATAACAAGTATATTATTGAAAATAATACACAGCAACAAAAATTTAAAGCTTAAAACATTTTTAAATTTACATATTTTATTATATTTAACTTTATATTTTATTTAAATATTACACTTCTATTCTATTATAATTGTTTTATGTATATATGTGTGGGTTTATATATATATATATAATATTTAAAATATATTTCTAATATGTAATTTTTTAAGTGTTATATTTTATTGAAATATTATATTTCATATATAATTAATTAAATAGTATTATATGATTAAAAAATTAACACATATACATATATAGACAAAAATTAATAAATGAAAGAAAAAACAAACAAAAAATTTATATATTGTTGTGTGGGGGTTTTCATTAATATAATTTAAATTTGTATTTTATTAAAATATTACATTTGTAATCAATTGTTTGTAAAATTATAAATTTACATAATTTAAATATATAGCAATACATAAACATTTATTTTATCAAAATTGTGAAGATAAAAATAAACAAATCGAAATGAAAAATATTCTTAAAATAGAAATGAAAAATATTATTAAAAAAAGTGGTGTTGCATGTAAATTAACAACATGACTCCCCACATATTTCCAAGCTAACTTAACCCATACTAGTCTCTCCCTTCTTGTCAAGTTTGAAATCCAGGGACAACATTCCCTTATTGCACAAAACGTTGAGTTTTTTAACCAAGTAGGTTTTAGATTTTAGGGTTTTATTAAAGTTTTTGCTTTTATTATTAATCTTTTTGAATTTCCTGTGATTTCATAAAAAACATGAAATGAATTTCAATGGAATTTTAGACAAATTTAGTAAAATTGTCCATGTCCTTGTTTGGCTTGTTTGTGTTCTTCTTGAGATTTGCGACTTTAATAGAATCAATTTTCCTAGGAATAAAATTTCACAAACTTCAATCAATTTTGTTAGCCTATATAAAGTAAGATACTAATTAAAATTCTTTAACATTTCATTTCTATGCTAAAAAATGAGTGAGATGTCCACTAGAATCTTGCAAAGTTAAAAAGTCAAGAAGGGTAGTAGTCACAAATAATTTGAAAATCAGATAGAATGTGAGTATATGATGGGTAATCTACCATAATGGTTTTTCATCTTAAAATTTTTATTTTTACATTATTATTATGAGTTATACAAATAATTAATATATGAGTGAAACATATGACCATTTAGAAAAAACATGAAACAAGATTCTTAATCATGAAAATTCAACTCCACTTTACCATGAAATTATTAACCTATTAACTTGTAAATAGACTTTGTTACAATCATGGGGCCAGGACATGACTTATCAATACCAGATGTCAAAAAATCCATAAATAATTTCACAGTAAGGACATTTTATCTATATTTTATTTTCATTTAATTTTAGAAAATTTTATATATACTTTATTTTAATTTAACTTTGAAATAAATATTCCATGGATATTTTGTAGAGGTCAAACTCTTACCATCCACTTATTAATTATTGACAATTAAATTAAAATTCTACAATACCTACTCCAAAATAATGATTCCCCTCTCTCTTCTCTAATGACAATTGATAATTTTACGTGACTAATATTATCCTACTATATTACATCAGAATCCATAACAAGTATTAACCATTTTTCCCTTTCCAAATGCAAAAACATATCTTATATTTGAGATGGACAAAAAATACATTCATAAGGTGCTTGAAGCACATTATATAAACATTGTAAATATATATCATATATTTGATTTACGAAATAAATTTAAAATACAATCAACTTGTTGTTATATATTGTTTGTAATCTATGAAGAAAATAAGAAAGACAACTAACTAGTTGGTAGTCACCCTATAGCCTAAAACTATTTACACCCAAATGGTGTCTTACAAAAATTATAAGATTTTCAAATAAAAGAATTTAGAATTATCGAGATATGATTCTCTTAGGATGGCACCAATACCATGTTGGAAATAAATGATTATAATTTTTCTTTTTTTTTGTTAAGCTTGGTAGTACCTCCTTTTTTTATTAATTTAATAGAAAGTTACAACCCGTTTTAAAGATAGTTAGGTGGCCTCAACTTTCCCTGTGGGAAACCAAGTCTATTTCCCGCCTAACAACATGGTATTCCATCTAGAAACGATAAGTCTTAAATATTTCTAACCACACAATATATGAATGTATGTTTATGCTTATCCTACCATCTACTTTCCTAATGGCATAACTATCTATACATTGAAAAATAAAATCTATCTGCATACTTATAGACAGCATAAAAAACTTTAGAAAGAGACATCATAATAACTAATCTACTTCCTCAGATGAAGCAGATTCCACTGGTGCCAGGTATTTTACAGTAGACCCCAAGAGTTCTATTAGAGAAATGATGCAAGGTAAGTGGTTTTCTATGCGTTAGAGGCGCCCATCCTACTTCTACATTTGGAACTGAAGTTTCTGGAAGTCTTTCTTGTAGTTCGAGAAAGCCTGCACTACGATGGCCATGCTCATAGCCATATGTTCCAGCGCCTTGCCCAAAATCCCATCCATATACCAGTAAAGAAATAAGGTGTGTTTAAACTGGGTTACTTGGCCTCATGTATGCCCAGGATCGGGCACCAAGATTTGCAAATCCTCAGCATCAATTTCCACTGGACTTGTTTAGCAGTTCAAATCCGCCTCCCATTCCTCAATCAATTTCCGTATTTCCTCAGTTGTGCATTCATGGTAGGCTTCCACAACATCACTGATGATGCTCACAGTAAGCTTTTTGCCTCTAGTTTTTCCTCTGGGTGCACTGGATTCGTCCACTTCCTGCTTTTCTTTGTTCTTCCTGCCAAGGCCCCGTGAAGCAAGGCTTCGAGTTCAAGCCGATGTATGAGCCATGGCAGCTTGAAGATATGTATGGATGAGTACTCGTAGGTGGTATACCAAACCCACAGCAACCATATCTTAGGTCCTGCTACCAACTTGCTCACATGTCCAAAGACCAACAAACACCCGTAAAACTAGAACATTGATCTTAGTAGCCTTCCTTTCTTCACAAAAAAATTTAAGAGCGTTCCTCGAAACAGGAAGGGGTTCCATCACCTTACACCGAGACTAATAATCAGACACCAACCTTTCCATGAAAGCATTAAGGGCCTGATGACCACTATGACCTTCATTTTTAAGGGACATACTCAACACAGACCAACTCACAGGGAAAGGGTCCAAAGGTTTTCTCCCATTGGGTAGCCAAGGTGTCTAAGTAGCAACATATCCCCCCCCACACTGGTTTACCTAGCACCAACCCGTTCCAAATTGACTCAGAATTCTGACATCCATAGGCCTGAGACTTCACTAGACTACCCATAACCAAACCAGGTCTATCTTGGACAAATACAGAGCCATGGGGTCTATTACCACAAGGAGTACTTGAATTAATCCCCTTCGGGACAGCTATATGCCAAACATAACATAAACAGGAGCATAACCAACACAATTGCCATAATTTATCCACCAAACAAATTCATGCATTGTCAAGACAGGATGCAGACCCTCTAATCCCCATGACTTTGGACTAGGACGACCTAATTCATTTACCCAGAAGACTCTCCTCATGGAGAAAAGGAAAGGTAGAGGACTACATACCAAATAACCAACACTAAGGAAGGTTCAAGGCACACCATTATCGGTCTTTCTCCACAGCAACTAACACCATCCGCCAAATCCCTTTGAGCCCGTGCCAATGACTTTCCTTTGAACCACTTCATGCAAACTAACATATGCCTGTGGCTTGAATGACTCCCCCTACTGCCACCTGTGTTATTATCTCCCCTCATGCATGAGGTGACCCTGCCAGCTTGGCCACGCATGTCGAAGGTGGTGGGTTTTTCCTTCAAGGAACCCAACATTTAACTAGGGTGAATGCATTGAGGATCTAGTACACACCCCGATTATGGAATCTGTTCAGGAGCCAGGGGGCTCTGTGCACTACTGATCTTGTCCTATTTTATAATTTCATGCAGTGGTTCCAGTCGACCTTCCCTAAGATGAGGGGGTCAGGTCAACTCTAGAGGTTCAGTTTGGTGTGAGCATCCCCAATTTTCTAGGAAGTCAACAACTTGATTTCCTTACTGCCTCACATGCATTGTGATGACATAGTCAAAGTTCTGAATAAGGTCCCCTAGCTCCTGCACCAACTTGGAAGTTCTCCAACTATTTCAAAGCTTATCCCAATTAGTCCCCTCACTCAGTTTCTTGAGAGTGTTGATTACAATTTGGGAATATCCTTCCACTATTAGCTTTCTATGTCCCAGCTTAATGGCTAGCACCAGGCCTTGATGTTCACCAAAAAAATTTTCTTCATTAATACTTGCATAACCATAGTAGTCTGCATAGATGAGTCTGGTCGTCACTCTATAGTCCTAAAAGAGCCCGTCAAATCCCACAAGACTTAGGTTTCCTTTCGAGGCTTCGTCAAAACATAATTTTGTGAATCCCTCTAATGGGGTGATGAAGATTTGAGCTAAAGCCACTCTACTTGGAATCAATTTCCAGGAGTCTGGGGCAATCATTGTTGGCTAGCCTCTTGGGGAGTAATTTGCTAGTCGTCTGGTAGTCATTTCTCTGCCAGGTTGGTTTCACGAATGTTTCAAATTATCCCTTCCCACACTAGCTCTTGAGTCTATCCTCTACTCTTGAAGATCATGTTATTACCCTCTTTCCAAATGGCCCAAAGAGTAAATCCTAGAACTAAGTCCCAGGCCCAGTTGAGGAGTGGGCTAGAGAAGAGGCCTTATCATCAAAGAAGAATAGATTCTCTAATTATTTGGGGATCCCAATCCATTCTACCAAAGAGATATTCCACTTGAGTCCATTTTTGAGTGGAAAAACTTCACAAATGTAGAACGTGTTCTAGGTCCTCTATGTGACAACAACAGAGGATATAGTATGAGAGTCTATCGAAACCTCTTTTTTGGGGTTGATCCTAGGTTAGGATTCTACCCCTACAAATGATCTAGACAAAGAAGGCCACTACCATCCACCACCTTCCCCCCCCCCAAATCTTTTTCCAAATAGTTTTTTGGTTCTCTTGCCTCCATCCTACCTTTAATCTATATGTCTCCTGAATGGTGAATGTGCCCCTTTTAGTGTATCCCCACCTCAAAATGTTTGTTCCTTCCTATCTGGTTATCCTTATGGACTCCATTTCTTTGCCCAACTGAATCCATTTGTCGGATTCCAGAGGCTCTAGCCAGTCCTCGTAACCGTTCCATCTTATCCATCCTTCTCTTGGTAAGGCTTCTTTCTAATACTGATTCATTGCATGATATTCTCTATATGAGGCGTAGAGGAACAAATCACTTAGATCTTGTCTAGGAAAACTCTTTCCTCTTTGCTACCAAGAATCCTTCCAAAAGTGAGTTGTTTTCTGATTCCTAATTTCCTAGAAGAAGTGTTGATGGATAAGGTCAATGTTTTGAGTTGCCAGGTTCCATACAACAGATCCTTTGGGCGGGTCATGATACCTGAGGATATCTTTTGTGCAAGTGGCAATTCCATATTTATGTGTCCAAATTTGTTTCCATAAATCAGCGCCTCTTCTTATCCACCTCCACGAGATTTTATCTCCCATTACTTGATTCAAGGTGTGAGGGTCTTAAAGACCCAATTCTCCTTCCATTTTGGGTTTAATTAAGCTGGGCCATGAAACCGAAGCCCATTTCTTCAACTAATGAGCCCCTCCCCAAAGGAATTTTGTAAAGGTCTCAGCCATTTTTGTGCAAGATGTTGTAGGGGCAGCCATACCCAAGAACTGGTAAATCATTATGGATTGGAGGACAACCTTGAGGAGGACTATGTGATTGGCCAGGTTGAGGGTACAAAATGTCCAGTTACTGAGTTGCAATTGGATTTTATGGAGGAGAGAGTTCCAGCATGAGTTTTTTAAAGAGTTCAAACATAGGGGAATCCCACGGGAATCCCCAAATATTTGGTGGGAAGATAGATGATTCCAAATCCTATCACACGAGTTAAGAAGGTTTGAATGTTCTCTACCATGTTGAAAAAGAAAATGCAGGATTTGTCATTATTTATCAAGGTCGTAGAAGCTTCGATGAAGTCTTGGAGAATTTATTTTATACAGCGGGCTTCCTGTAAGGAGACATGGAAGAAAATCATAATCTCATCTATGAACTGTTGGTGCATGATAGGGAGATCATTTCCCCATAGTCTTAAACCTCGTATTTTCATAGATTGGGTTGGCTTTCTTAGGTACCTGCCTAGGCCTTAAGCTGCTAGGATGAATAGGAATGGTGATAGAGGATCACCTTATCTCAAGCCTCGAAATGGGTTGAAAGTTTTGGTTGGACGGCCATTTACGAGGATGGAATAAATAGGCAAGGACACCATCACAAGGATCCAACTGATCCATCTCTGATCAAAGTCATAGGGTTTGAGAATGTTGGTAAGAAAGGTCCAGCTAATACGGTCATAGGTTTTGGATAAGTCTAGCTTGATCATCATACTAGGGAATTTGAGATGTTTTATGGAGTGAACTACCTCCTGAGAAGGGATGAAGCCATCTAGGATCTGGCAACCCTCTATAAAGCATGTTTGTTTCGTGGAAATGAAGTTAGGAAGTAGAGGTTTGAGGTATTTAACAATGACTCTGGCTATAGTCTTGTAGATAACATTACATAAGGCAATCGGTCTAAACTCTTGGGGATCCTCCTAGAATTAAAGAAATAAATGTAGTGTTTAGGCTTGGACATACCTTTTGGTTGCATCTAGACTCCTCCACCACTTCTAACACATATTTTCCAATGAAGTTCCAAGCCACTTGGAAGAACTTCGTTGTGAATCCATCAGGGCCAAGGGCTTTATTCTTTGTCATTCCTTTAACCATTCCTCCACTTCATCTAAGGAGACCGCCCTCATAAGGCCCAAGTTCCATCCCTGTAGACTAGATGGGAAAGGTTTTGAGTGATTCTTTGAATTGCCTCAATCCTATCATGAACTAGTTCTGAGAGAAGAGAGTGGAAATGGTTCACAAACATGTCCTCCATTTCCTCATGCTGGACTATTATGTTTCTAGCTTCATCCTTTAGAGATAAAATCCTTTTGTGATAATGATGTTGGATCATTTCTTTGTGACAGAAGTAGGTGTTTCTTTCCCCTTCTCATAGCTAGTTAACTCTTGATTTTTCTTCCATAGGATCTCTTCCTATTTTCGTCATTCTTCTAGCTGGTTGATGATTCTCCCTTCTTCTTCCACTAGGTGTTCTACTCTACCTTGGCATATGATTTGTTCTTGTATTTTTTCCATCTTGTTAATCAGTTGGTGTTGGTCTCTCATAATGTGCCCAAACTCTTCCTAGTTCCATTTCTTAATCTTTATTTTTATTTCATTAAGCTTCAATTGGAACATGTGCATATGGTTCCTTCCAAGTTCCTCGCCTTGCTTCCACCATCCTTCCAATTTCTGCTTCAGCTTAGGGTCCGTAAGCCAACAGGACTCAAATCAGAAGGGATGGTTTTTGGGACCTTTTTTTAGGTCAATATCCAACTGAATGGGCCAGTGATCTGATCCCATACAAGGGAGAATGGATGCTTCCATGAAGATGTTGTGGATGACTACCTGCTTAGAAACTAGAAAAAGGTCTAGACATGATGCAATCTACTGAATTCCCCCTCTTCTATTATTCTAGGTGTGGATTTCGTTGTTGGTTGGTGTGTTACCCAGGTGTAGCTCGATGATCAGGTCTTTGAACATTTCCATGTCTATGTCTTGACGTCTGATTCCCCCTTTTTTCTCCTATAGGTATGTAATCATATTGAAATCTCGCTTGACAATCCATAAGTCATATCGATAATCTCTTCTCATATTTTCTAGATTTTGAAGGAAAGCCCATTTTTCTCTTGGAATATGAGGCCCATAGACTCCTGTTAGCAAGGCCCAATCTCTATATCTGACATGTCTAAATCTTCCATAGAGGATTCTGGGTTGACTTACCCAATATTCAAAACCTATTTCCTTCGGGTTCCATAGGACAGCAAGTCTGCCTGCACTACCCTTGGCATCCTAGGCTATGACCTCGTAGTGCAGCTTGAAGGTCTTCATGATCTCTTTGAGTTTGGCTTCCAAGATCTTGGTTTCTTGGATTAGCATGATGCTAGAATTTTCTTTCTTAAGTTCATCTTTCAAGAAGTGTTGTTTTCCTTTCTTATTAAGGCCTCTTATATTCCAATATGTAATTATCATTTGGACGATTTGTTGAGTTAATATAATACCGTTGACAGTGGCACCACCCTTCCAGATTTCACCACCGCTTCTCCTATCATTTGGATGGTCTCATTCAAGTTTTTCCTTCCTTGTTTCTTCCCTCCTTTCCATGGGGGTCCTTGGTCCCCCCCTGGTTGATTTTTGATCCCAGTTGTTCTGGTTGAACTGATCCACCTATCCTCGATTTTTCTTTCTATTGTTGGAATGTTTCCTTGTAGATTTGCTTCTGATCCTCCTGTATAAAATGCTCGTCCAAATGCCTCCGCTCGTTCAGCATCCTGTGTAAGAATTTCTCTTCATTTATTATATCTTCTCTTTGAATGTTGATTTCCATGTTCGCATGTTTCATTGGATGTTCTATAACCTTTTTGTTAGTTATTTCTTCCTCATCCTTTCTTTTGGCACTATTCCCATCCTTTTGCTGTGTTGGTTGGTTATTTGGACCTGTTTCTTCCATCTGACCTTCCCTTAATTCTTCCTCCTCCTACAAGATGTCATAATGGTTTTTGTTTTTTGGACTTTTTCTTAGCCACAGTTGGGTCAAGGTATGAGGGTTATTTTGAGTTCTCCTCTTCCTCTGTACTTCCTAAAAGCCCTCCTCCCCTTCTTTTGATTCCCCCGAGTTATTGGCTTTGGATGGCTCCTGGGTCTCGGACTAGTTCATCAAGAAGTCCCAGAATCGATGGCCATACTCATGGCATCTATGACATATGAAGGGGATATTTTCGTAGTTAATGGGTTTCTACCATACCTCCTCGTGTTATTCCAATTCAATGAATTCCAATAAATCTTCTCTTATATTAATTTAATCACAAATCCTTGTGTAATATGTGTACCCTCCCCTTTTCGTACAGTCTACAACTTTCACAAAACTTGTTATGAAGTTCCCAATACCCTTCAGGATGTTTAGGTCCCAAAATTCCACCAGAAGGCCAAAGAGGCAAACCCATATTGGAGCTACTACAAATTTTTCCATATCTAGATTATAACAATCCTCTCAATGTCCCATGAACAACCCTCTATTAGTAAAGAAGTATGAATCGCCATCAAACACCTTTTCCTTGTCCTCGAGGTTGGAGAAAATTATTGTAAAGAATCCCCCAGCCCCCAATTTCAGCTCGATGTGGCCTTTTTGTTGCCATTTATGTTGAATCCACTTAAGCAGATCCCATTTAGTGGGCCAAATTCCCATAAATTTACAAATCATTGCATGGTCCTTCTTATGTTTCATGTAGTTATCTAGTTTGTTGTTGAGTATAACAAAGTGAGCCTTATTTGTTTCCCTTGGGAAACACTCATCTTGCATGCGAGTCTGCCATTGGGCTCTAAGGATAGGGGGTCCTTTTTCGTGACCAATCTATGTACCTATGGTCTGGGGGCCCTGCAAACTTGTTTTGTCACTCACAATGTTCTGTTAGGGGGGATCTCTGGCCCCCCATAGTTATGTTCATTCCATCCTTCAGCGTGGCAGTATGAAGTATGACAAGTGCTTAGGGAAAGGATACTGACAGCATACAGAGAGGAGATGTTAGGTTTCTCTGAACCCTAGAAGAAACCCGGAAACCATAACACTCATGTTTCTCGAAATGTAGAGGATGATTGCTTGAACCTAATGATTACAAAATTTTTAAATTAAAGTAAAAGTTTGTCTTCTGAAAGATGATTAACATCTTATTTTGTTCCCAAAAAACATGTGTAAAGGAGATTGTTGAGAAAGACCTAAAAATATGCTTTTATTGGCCTTCTATGTCTTGTAAACTAAGGCCATGGACTTGCACATGATTTTTCATCCATTCACTAACCAAAAGAGAATCTCATTAAACCCAAAATGTGTTGATATGTAGAAAAAAAACATATCTCAACATAAAAAGAAATGCTAAGAACTACAAAAAATTATTGGTTTCGAAACATCCATTAGCTTTGAGCTAGAAATAATGTGTATTTATCAGATCAAGTATGAATCCTATATCCACCCCTATTTGGACCTTAGAAATATCCCTCAATAATTCTCCATGATAGATGATGGTCTGCAAATAAATTCCCTATTTGTCGAGGAGCTGGAATCTTAGGCCACTCCATGAAGTAGGGAATTAGAATCAACATTGTGAGGTGATCTAAAAATTTGGAAGTAATTGTTATCAAATAAAGAGGATTTTGTGCCATCTATTTGCTCCAATGTTAGGGACAACATTGATCTAGATTTAAACAGGAATGCAACAAATTACAGAGATAACCATAAACACAGAGATGCAACAAAAATAATACTTCATTTCATTAATGTAAAATACTGAAATATGCTTACAAACAAAAATGGAAATAAACCAGCTAGGGCGATGGTAGCTTATCTCTGAGAAGAGATGTGGTGGGCTATATGCCTTTGAATTGTGTTACAATTGAGGCTCGGAGGTTATTTATTGTTGAGAAACAATGGAAAACCCTAAACATCCAAAAACCTTACCCTAGAAGATGAAACGCCAAACTGTGGGCCCCGTTTGGGTAAATTGGTACATCAACTTCTCGAGGTCATAACTTTGGCATACGATCTTTGTTTGACACACATAGTATCTCGTTAGAAAGATCTATCCAAGAACTACAACTTTGGGAAGAGCAACATCGGTCCATGGAACCATGTTTCTCCCAGTTTTCCCAAAAAATGTTTTTTAGGGCCTTAAAACAACTCTGGAAGTTCAGGACCCGAAAAACTACTAAAAATAGTAAATTGTGCTACAATTAAGGAAACTGAAAAGATGAAAGAAAAAATGGTGGGGGTCCAAGTGGACTTGGCAGGTTACCACCAATATCCACCTCGATCATTCCTCCCCCCTTAGCAAGCAATGGTCTCCATTGCGTTGAGTTTCTCCATGAGATGAGGAAACTTCTGTTGAACTTGGTCCCTGGTGAGCCACTTGCCCTGGTGAAGGAGTTGGCCTGCTTTGACAACTCGATACAACTGGATATTCTGTTGGAGAGTGTGTTTGATCTGTGTGTCCATGATACGATCAATTGCAGTTTGTTCCATGCAATCTAGATTTAACTTTGTGGGTGTGAGTTGTTCTGCAATGTTAGATCTATCTAGTAATGGTGGAAAGTATGGCTGAAGGTGGTCCACATTGAACACTGGGTGCAGGCCAAGGAATGGGGGAACTCTGATCTCAAATGCATTGTCTCCCATAGCCTTTGTAATGGTGTAAGGACCATATCAGAGTGGTTTGAGTTTCCGATAGGCTCCGGTAAGGCATTCCTTTTGCAAATGCAACCAGACTTTGTCGCCCACCTGAAACTTGTGTGGCACTCGATGTTGATCATGTCGTTGCTTGTACTTGGCATTTGATTTCTCTAGAATGTCATGGACCTGCTTGAAAATATGTTGGATGTGCTCAATGAAGTTGTTTGCCTTATCTGTTTCGGACTGGACATGAGCCGAATCTGCGTGAGTAGCTGCAAATGGCATGGCCACATCAATGGGACATAGTGGCTGGAATCCCAAGCCCACCTGAAAAGGGTTGTGGCCAGTCGAGCAGTGGAGAGCCTGGTTGTAGCTGTGATGAACATAGTGGAGGCTTTCATTCCATGTTTGTGGATGCTTTGAGTTGTACATGCGCAGAATGTGTACGATCATCCTATTGACAACCTTTGTCTGGCCACCATTTTGAGGATGGAAGGCTGTGGACTTAGTGAGTTTGGTGTCGAGCATCGACTAGAGACTGGACCAAAATGTACTGAGGAACCTGCTGTCCTGATCTGAGATGATAGACTGTGGGATCCCAAAGTGTACCCACAATCATTCAAAGAAGATTTTAGCAGTGGCTTCCATTGTGATATTGTTCTTGCAAGCAGCCATAATGGCCATATTCGAGAACCTGTCGATGACAACAAAAAAAAGTAGTTTCCATGCTTAGTGGAAGGAAGGCTTGACATGTAATCCATGGAGATGGATTCCCAAGGTCGACTAGGGGCATGCAGCGTGGTATAGAGGCCTTTCTTCTTGATGTTCGGTTTGGCAATGTTGCAGGAAATGCATGATGTGATGTACTTCCTGACATCCTGTCAAAGATTCGTCCAATAGAAATACTTCTATAGTATTGCCACCATTTTCTCGAACCCGAAATGTCCAGGATCCCGACTGTATTGTGCTTCCCAAATCATCTTGGCACGCTTGCTTGAAGGAACACAAAGGTGACCCAGGTGGCATAACAGGGGATCCTGGAGGTGAAAATCTGGAACATGCTAACCCTCCAAGAGTGTCTAGTATGTGTGGTCAAATTCTGGGTCACTTTTGTAGAAAAGTGGCCAATCAGAAGTCTCGTGCCCACAAGAGTTGAGCACAGTGGTTAACTCCATGATCGGTGGTTGATTGTGGCAATTTGAAACATTATTGGTGCTACCCTTCTTATACTTGATATTCAAATGGAACTGTTGTAGGTATGTGGACCACTTCTAATGGCGATCATTCTACAATTTCCCTTGGGTCTGTATGAACTGCAAGGGTCGGTGTTCTGTGTGGATGACTGTTTCCTTTCCCAAAATGTAATGCTTCCATTGTCAGCGGGCTTGCACAATGGAATACATCTCTTTGTCAAGCGGGATACTTCCGGACTGTGTCTGAAAGTGCCTCACTGTGATATGCCACTAGATGCCTGTGTTGAGTAAGGACTATCTGAATAGCATAGTTAGAGGCATATGTCTCAACCTCAAATGGTTGTTGCAAGTCTGATAATGTGAGCATTGGTACCTTGCAGAGGCGATATTTCAACTCTGTGAATGCCTTCTATTGAGATTCAGAACAAAATAATTTTTCTTTCACTCCTCCCTTGTTGACTTCACTCAAGGGCCAAGTGATATGAGAAAATCCCAACACGAACTTGTGATAGAAGTTGGCAAGACCTAGAAAGCTGCGGAGCTCTGTCAGAGTGGTTGGAGCTGGCCAATCTTGAATGACTTGAATCTTGGATGGATTCACATGCACCCCCTATTCATCAATAATGTATCCTAGATATTGAACCTAGGTCATGCCAAAAGTGCATTTCTCCAAATTGGCACATAACTTGTGTTGCCGCAATGTTTGGAGAACCTATTGGATGTGGTGGAGGTGCTCTTCCCAACTCTGGCTGAAGATCAGGATGTCATCCAAGTATACCACTACAAATGAGTTGTTGAATGGCCACAAGATGTCATCCATTAGCCTCATGAAGGTTGCAGGAGCATTCGTCAATCCGAAAGGCATAACCAACCATTCGAAAAGGCCCTTCTTGGCTTTGAAGGTAGTCTTCCACACATCGGAGGGTTTGATTGGTACCTGGTGATATCCTAACTTCAAATCGATCTTGTTGAAATATTTTGCCCCCTTCAGTTGGTCCAAGAGGTCATCAATTCGTGGGATCAGGTACCTATTACGGACAGTGATATTGTTTTGCACTCGATAGTCAATATAGAGTTTCCAAGTCCCATCCTTCTTCTGTATCAAAATGATCAGGCTCCCACAGGGTAATGAACTTGGATGGATGTGAACTTTCTATAGCAGCTCTTGAATCTGCCTCTCGATTTCATCATTCTCTAGAATGGAGGGTCGATAGATTGGTCCATTGGGCAGCAACGCACCTGGTGTCAGATCAATGGAGTGATTGACCTGACAGTGCAGAGGAACCCTTGCGGGGGAGGTGAAGATGTCCTTGTACTCCTCCACGACCTTGTCCATTTGTAGTTGTCGTGAGGAGGGGCCCTGTCTAGAGGTCGTGGCCACCATCTTCTTCTTTCCTCGAGGGCATATCATCAGGGAAACAAATTTCATGGTTTTGGAAACGAGCTTACTGCCTTGTTTTGCAGTAATCAAAGGGATGGCAATAGGCGGTGCTACCTCTAGTATCCTGTACAACTTATTTCCCAAAGTAACAATAACAACACAGGGCCTTGATTCATACATAGCATGTTGCTTCCACAAGTATGGTTTTCCTAATAATACATCATAAACTTCAAGGGGAGAAATGTCACACAATACTTCATTCGTGAAGGGCTTGATGTTGTATGGAAGGCAACACTACTGGCTTACACGAAGATATCCTCCTTGGTGAAGCCACCCAATGGTGTACGGTTGTGGATGTGCTATGGTTGGTAAGCCCAACTGCTTCACAACCTCTACCGAAATGAGGTTCTTTTGGCTCCCGCTATCGACAATGAACTGTAGCGGGGAGCCCTTAACCCACATCTGGGAGTGGAAGAAACACTCCTCCTCATCTGGATCTTCAGGTTCCTCCTTCTGGATCTTTGTGGTGGCAATGGTGGTGTTGGGCTCCAAATCGATAATCTGCTTCCCTTTTTCATTACCCTTGTCGAGTTCCGACTCAGAGTCAAAACATGCATCTAATTCTGAAACCTTTAGCTCAGCCACTAGTGACTGGTTGGCCTGACACTCACTTGTGTTGTGAGTGGAGCTCTTATGGAACTCACACCACTTTCCTGTGTCCTTTTTCGGCTTCACGACATTGTTCTTTGCTTGCAGCTTTGGCAGGTTGTCTTGGGCCGCCCTGCCTTGGCTTTGTCCTTTGTTCAGAAATTTGGGGGCACCTTTCCCTTGCTTTGGATTCATAGATCCAAAGTCTTGCTTCTTCCATTTAAACTTTTGCTCGACCTTGACGGCATATCGGTATGTCGTGCCGAGCAATGGGATGTTTAGGAATTCTATTTATTCTTAGATGTACTTGTGCAAGTAGCCATGATATTTGAGTACCAAATGCTGCTCTGAATCCTTGATACCCAACTTTGTCTGAAGGGTATGGAAAATATTGGTAAACTCTGGCACGTCTTGGTCCCTTCCCTACCGCAGTTTGGTCCACTTTATGTATTGATCCTCATAGCTTCCAAAAGGGTAGTACTACTCCTTGATGGCAATTCGGAATGAATCCCAAGTGGGTGTGGCTGAAAATAGTGAGCCTGTACTTTCATCCTTCTTCTCGCAGTAGGTTTCCCACCAGTCCTTGACGTGGGGGGCTTCTTTGAGAAGAGCAAAAATAATCTTTTCCCGACTGGAAAAATCATGAATAGAAAAATAACCCTCTAGCATATTTGACCATTTATCGATGACATCTGCATCTATCTGATCCTCGAATATGGGGATTTCAAAATTAACATGTACCTTAAATGGTGTGGCATTTCCAGAGTAGTTGTTCGAAGCCAATGAGTCACCCCTGGGTAGCCGCTGAAGGATCTAGGCAAAACTATCCATCATCGCGTTCCTTTGTCACTCAAGGGCTTCTTCGAGCAAGATTTTGATAGGATCTCCTGCCCCATCATCTTTATTTTCATCCACCATGGGAGGCCGTCAAGATTTGCGAGGCTGGTCTTGCAAAGGTTCAACCAGTTCAAGCCCTAACTCCTTATATCCCTATCTCGTTGGGGACATGCAAAGAAAAACAGAGAAAAAGGAGACCGCTCTGATACCATTGATCAAGATTTAAATAGGAACACAACAAATTACGGAGATAACCATAAACACAGAGATGCAGTAGAAATAATAATTCATTTCATTAATGTAAAATACTGAAATATGCTTACAAACAACAATGGAAATAAACCAGCTAGGGCGATGGTAGCTTATCTCTGAGAAGAGATGTGGCAGCTACATGCCTCTGAACTATGTTACAATGAGACTCAAAGGCCTATTTATTTTTGAGAAACAATGGAAAACCCTAAACATCCAAAAACCTAACCCTAGAAGATGAAACACCAAACTATGGGCCCCGTTTGGGTAAATTGGTACATCAACTTCCGAGGGTCGTAACTTTGGCATATGATCTCCATTTGATGTGCATTGTATCTCGTTAGAAAGATCTATCCAAGAACTACAACTTTGGGAAGAGAAACATGGGTCCGTGGACCCATGCTACTCCTAGTTTTCCCAAACAACATCGTTTAGGGCCTCAAAACAGCTCCAAAAGTTCAAGGCCCAAAAAACTGCTAAAAATAGTAAATTGTGCTACAATTAAGGAAATTGAAAAGATGAAAGAAACAATGGTGGGGGTCTAAGTGAACTCAGTAGGTGGCCACCAATATCCACCTGGATCAAGTACCCCATGCATTTCTCCAACTCCTTTCACTGAAACCAACCTTCCAAACTAGATCTAATCAAGTCACCCTACCATAAATATTGATACCCCAACAAGGATTGAATCTCTCTCCAAACTTGAATATTGTAGAGGCATCGTTAAAATATGTTTGGATTGGATTCTTCATAACTAAAGTATATAGATAAACATCCTAGTCCCATGTCGACTCTTTTCAAAAGAAATTCCCAAGTCAAAATTCTTTCATTAAATGAAAAACACATTAATAATTTAACTTTTATGGAGGTCATCATTAGAGAAATTTTAAGGTAAAAAAATGTCTGAAAACAAAAATGTACAAAAAAAATTAACTTTATAACAACCAATAGGGTTCAATATGGTGATGTCAACCATGGGGGATGATTCACCATCTTTGGAGTAAAAATTTAAAATGATAAAAAAATAAAAAAAAAAAATAAATAAATAAATATTTTTTCAACTCATATTTTCAACTTATATCTTTACGATTTTACTTAAATTTCGAGTGGGGTTGCTCATTGGATGTGGAATTTAATTTTACATCCAAATAGTAACCATGTTCCATAATTTTGATGGGCCCTACTACATGAAAAATGTGAAATACATGAAAAACATGATTGGAATCACACTTTTTCATGTATTTCACATTTTTTGTTTAATATGGTGCGTTGAAAGTATGCATCATTGGTACTCCTTGGATGCAAAACATTTTGCATCCAACGAGTTCTCCTACTCAAAATTTGAGTAAAATTATAGGTATATAAGTTGAAAATATTATTTGAAAAAGTAGTTTTTTCATTTTTCCCTCCAAAACTTGATTAATAATCTAATCTTAGTTTATTATATCCACTATTATTTTATAATATTCCTTAAGAGGCCGATTTCAAACCTCCAAATTTCTCTAATGTATCCATCAAAAATGAATCGACCACCATTTTTCTTCCTCATTACATATTGCAAAGAGCACAAAATATCTTAGCTTGGCAATATATTTGCCACCTGATCCAGGTGGATATTGGTGGCCACCCGCTAATTCCACTTGGATCCCCACCAGGGCTTCTTTCAGTTTTTCAGTTTCCTTAATTATAGCACAGTTTACTATTTTTAGCAGTTTTTTCGGGTCCTAAACTTCTGGAGTCGTTTTGAGGCCCTAAACGACGTTTTTTGGGAAATCTACCGCCAGCAATTTCCTATTTAAAAATGTCTTTTTCGTCGTAGTCCTCGAAGAGATCTTTCCAATGAGCTATCATGCGCGTCAAACGGAGATAATATGACCAATTCGCGGCCCCGGGAAGTTGGTTGTCCAACTCACCACAACGGGGCCCACAAACTCTTTGTGTTACATCTACTCAGGTTAGCGTTTTATTTTATTGTTCAATAATAAAAAGGCCCTTGAGCCTCATTGTAAGACAATTCAGAGGCATGTAGCCACCACATCTCTTCTCAGAGATAAGCTACCATCGCCCTAGCTGGTTTATTTCCATTTCTGTTTGTAAGCATATTTCAATATTTTACAGTAATGAAATGAAGTATTATTTCTGCTTACATATCTGTCTTTATGGTTATATCGGTATTTTATTGCGTTCCTGTTTAAATCTGGATCAATGGTATCAGAGCAGTCTACTTTTCTTCACTGTTTTTTTCTTTGCATGTCCCCAACAAGGTCGGGATATAAGGAGTTAGGGCTTGAACTGGTCGAACCTTTGCAAGACCAGCCTCGCAAATCCCGATGGCCTCCCATGGTGGATGAAAAGAAAGACGAGGGGGCAGGAGATCTTATCAAAATCTTGCTCGAAGAAGCCCTCGAGCAACAAAGGAACGCGATGATGGACAAATCTGCCCAAATCCTTCAGCGGCTACCCAGGGGCGACGTATCGGCTTCCAACAGCAACTCTGGAAATGCCACACCATTTAAGGTACAAGTTAATTTTGAAATCCCCATATTCGAGGGTTAGATAGACATAGATGTCGTCGATAAATGGTTAAATGTGCTAGAGGGTTAGTTTTCTGTTCATGATTTTTTCAGTCGGGATTGGTGGGAAACCTACTGCAAGCAGAAGGATGAAAGTACAAGCTCACTATTTTCAGTCGCGCTGACTTGGAATTCATTCTGAGATGCCACCAAGGAGCAGTACTATCCTGTCAGAAGCTATGAGGATCAATACATAAAGTGGACCATGTTGCGGCAGGGAAGGGACCAAGATGTACTGGAGTTTACCAATATTTTCCATACCCTTCGCATAATGTTGGGTATCAAGGATACAGAGCAGCATTTAGTACTCAAATACCATGGCTGCCTGCACAAGTACACCCAAGAAGAAATAGAATTCTTGAACATCTCCTCGCTCGGCACAACATACCGATATGTCGTCAAGGTCGTACAAAAGTTTAAACAAAAGAAGAGAGACTTTGGGTCTGTAAATCCAAAACAAGGGAAAGGTGCCCCCAAACCGCAGAACAAAGGACAAAGCCAATGCGGGGCGGCCCAAGACAACCCACCAAAGCTACAAGAAAAGAACAGCGTCGCGAAGCTGAAAAAGGACACAGGAAAGTGGTGTGAGTTCCATAAGAGTTCCACTCACAACACAAATGAGTGTCAGGCCAAGCAGTCACTAATGGCCGAGCTAAAGGTTTCAGAATTGGATGCATATTCTGACTCAGAGTCAAAACCTGATAAGGGGAATGACAAAATGAAGCAGATTATCGATGTGGAGCCCAACACCACCGTTGCCACCACAAAGATCCAGAAGGAGGAACCTGAAGATCCATAGGAGGAGGAGCGTCTCTTCCACTCCCAGATGTGGGTAAAGGACTCCCTGCTATAGTTCATTGTCAATAGAGGGAGCCAAAAGAACCTCATTTTGGCAGATGTCGTGAAATGGCTGGGCTTACCGACCATAGCACATCCACAATCATACACCATCAGGTGGCTGCACCAAGGACGAGATCTTCGCGTGAGCCAACAGTGTCGCCTTCCATACAACATCAAGCCCTTCACGGATGAGGTATTGTGTGACATTTCTCCCCTTGAAGTTTGTGATGTGTTATTGGGACAACCATACTTGTGGAAGCGACATGCTATGTATGAGTCAATGCCCCATGCTGTTATTATTACTTTGGGAAATAAGTTATACAGGATACCAAAGGTAGCACTGCCTACCGCCATCTCTTTGGTTACTGCAAAACAATGCAGTAAGCTCATTTCCAAAACTAGGAAATTTCTTTTCTTGATGGTACACCCTCAAGAAAAGAAGAAGATGGTGTCCATGACCTCCAGATAGGGCCCCTCCGCATGACAACTACAGATGGACAAGGTTGTGGACGAGTATGAGGACATCTTCACCTCCCCTGCAAGGGTTCCTCTGCACTGTCAGGTCAAGCACTCCATTTATCTGACCCCAGGTTCGCCGCTACCCAACGGACCAATCTATCGGCACTCTATTCTGGAGAACGATGAAATCAAGAGGCAGATTCAGGAGCTGCTACAAAAAGGTCACATCCGTCCGAGTTCATTGCCCTGTGGGAGCCCGATCATGCTAGTACAGAAGAAGGATGGGACTTGGAGACTCTGTTTTGACTATCGGGCACTAAACAAGATCACTGTCTGTAATAGGTACCCAATCCCATGGATTGATGACCTCCTTGACCAAATAAAGGGGGAAAAATATTTCAACAAGATCGATTTGAAGTCAGGATATCACCAGGTACCAATCGAACCCTCTGATGTGTGGAAGACTGCCTTCAAAGCCAAGGAGGGCCTTTTCGAATGGTTGGTTATGCCTTTC
The DNA here is from genome assembly GCA_000404065.3 of Pinus taeda. Lineage (NCBI taxonomy): Eukaryota > Viridiplantae > Streptophyta > Pinopsida > Pinales > Pinaceae > Pinus > Pinus taeda. Next base: position 246,895 of record APFE031451001.1, read on the forward strand.
AGATTGACGAATGCTCCTCCAACCTTCATGGGCTAATGGATGAATCCTGCGGGCCATTCACCAACTTATTTGTATGTTATAGTTTGGACATCTTGATCTTTAGAAGACTTGGAAGGCACCTTCACCACATCGGTATGTTCTCCAACACTGCGGCAACACAAGTTATGTGCCAATTTGGAGAAATTGCCACTTTTGGCATGACCCAAGTTCAGTATCTGGGATACATTATTGATGAACAGGGGGTGCATGTGGATCCAGCCAAGATCCAAGTCATTCGGGATTGGCCATCTCCAACCACTCTGATAGAGCTTCACAGCTTTCTAGGCCTTGCCAACTTCTACCGCAGGTTCATGTTGGGATTTTCTCATATCACTTGGCCCTTAAGTCAAGTCACCAAGGAAGGAGTGAAAGCAAAATTATTTTGGTTTGAATCTCAACAGAAGGCACTCACAGAGTTGAAATATCGCCTCTGCACAGCACCAGTTCTTGCATTACTAGACTTGCAACAACCATTTGAGGTCAAGACAGATGCCTCTGACTATGCTATTGGGGTAGTCCTTACTCAACACGGGCATCCAGTGGCATATCATAGTGATACACTTTCAGACACAATTCAAAAGTATCCTACTTATGACAAAGATGTATTCCATTGTGCAGGCCTGTTGACAATGGAAGCATTACATTTTGGGGAAGGAAATGGTCATCTACACAGACCACCAACCCCTGCAGTACATACAGACCCAAGGGAAATTGTAGAAGGATCGCCATCAGAAGTGGTCCACATACCTGCAAAATTTCCATTTGAATATCAAGTATAAGAAGGGCGGCACCAATAATGTTGCAGATTGCCTCAGTCGACCACCGATCATGGCGTTAACCACCGTGCTCAACTCTTTTGGGCACGAGACTTCTGATTGGCCACTGTTCTACAAAAGCGACCCGGAATTCAGCCACACATACCAAACACTCTTAAAGGGTCAGCATGTTCCAGATTTTCACTTCCAAGATGACTTGTTATGCCACCTGGGTCACCTTTGTGTTCCTTCAAGCGAGTGTGCAAAGATGATTTTGGAAGCAAAATACAGTCGGGTTGTTGGGCATTTTAGGTTCGAAAATACGGTGGCAGTACTCCAAAAATATTTCTATTGGCCGAATCTTCGACGGGATATTAGGAAGTACATCAGATCATGCACTGCTTACGCCATCACAAAACCGACCATCAAGAAGCAAGGCCTCTATACTCCGCTACCTACCCCTAGTCTACCTTGGGAATTCATCTCCATGGATTACATGTCAGGCCTTCCTTCCACTAAGCATGGAAATGACTATGTTTTTGTGGTCGTCAACAAGTTCTCGAAGATGGCCATTATGGCAGCCTGCAAGAAGAATATCACAGCAGAAGCCACTGCTAAACTCTTCTTTGAACGCGTGTGGGTACACTTTTGGATCCCAAAGTCTATCATTTCAGATTGGGATAGCAGGTTCCTCAGTAGATTTTGGTCTAGCCTCTGGTCGATGTTGAACACCAAACTCACTAAGTCCACAGCCTTCCATCCTCAAACTGATGGCCAAATAGAGGTCGTCAATAGGATGATCGTACACATTTTGCGGATGTACAACTCAAAGCATCCACGCACATGGGACGAGAGCCTCCCCTATGTTCAGCATAGCTACAACCGAGCTCTCCACAGCTCGACTGGCCACAACCCTTTTCAGGTGGGCTTGGGATTCCAGCCACTATGTCCCATCGATGTGGCCATGCCATTTGTAGCTACTCACGTAGATTATGCTCATGTCCAATCCGAAACAGATAAGGCAAACAGCTTCATTGAGCACATCCAACATATTCGCCAGCAGGTCCATGACATTCTGGAGAAATCAAATGCCAAGTACAAGCAGCGACATGATCAACATCGGGTGCCACACAAGTTTCAAGTGGGCAACAAAGTCTGGTTGCATTTGTAAATGGAACACCTTACTGGAGCCTATCGGAAACTCAGACCACTCCGATATGGTCCTTACACCATTACCAAGGCTATGGGAGACAATGCATTTGAGCTCAGCATTCCCCCATTCCTTGGCCTGAACTCAGTGTTCAATGTGGACCGCGTTCGGCCATACTTTCCACCATTACTAGACACATCTGGCATTGCAAAACAACTCACACCCACAGAGTTAAATCCAGATTGCATGGAACAAGCTACAACTGATTAGATCATGGACACACATATCAAGCACACTCGCTAGCAGAATATCCAACTGTATTGAGTTGTCAAAGCAAGCCAACTCCTTCACCAAGGCAAGTGGCTCACCAGGGACCAAGTTCAGTAGAAGTTCCCTCATCTCATGGAGGAACTCAACGCAATGGGGGCCATTGCTTCCTAAGGGGGGAGGAATGATCCAGGTGGATATTGGTGGCCACCCGCTAATTCCACTTGGATCCCCACCAGGGATTCTTTCAATTTTTCAGTTTCCTTAATTATAGCACAATTTACTATTTTTAGCAGTTTTTCAGGTCCTAAACTTCCGGAGCCTTTTTGAGGCCCTAAACGACGTTTTTTGGGAAATCTACTGCCGGCGATGTTTTCTCCAAAATTGTCTTTTTTGTCGTAGTCCTCCGAGAGGTATTTCCAACGGGCTATCATGCACGTCAAATGAAGATAATATGACCAATTCGCAACCCCGGGAATTTGGTTGTCCAACTAACCCCAACGGGGCCCACAAAATCTTGGTGTTACATCTCCTCGGGTTAGGGTTTTGGTTGTTTAGAGTTTTCTCTTATTTTTCAATAATAAAAAGGCCCTTGAGCCTCATTGTAAGACAGTTCAGAGGCATGTAGCCACCACATCTCTTCTCAGATATAAGCTACCATCACCCTAGCGGGTTTATTTCCATTTCTCTTTGTAAGCGTAGTTTAGTATTTTACAGTAATGAGATGAAGTATTATTTCCACTGCATATATGTCTTTATGGTTATCTCGGTATTTTATTGCATTCTTGTTTAAATATAGATCACCACCATGCTTGTTGTGTCCCCATAATAATTCATTAGGATTATCACTCACCTTAGTATGTAGTTTAAATAAATATGGGAAATATAATTTCACCATCTCACTCAATCCCCTCCTTGGCCAAGATCATTCTACAAAATCCACCCTTAACTCTGTATTGTTATTTCACTCAATTTTAAAACCAAAATGAGAATAGGTTTCCCAATCAAATTGGAGATTTTACATTGAATACACTTTATTTATTTTAGTTTAATAAAAAATGTTCGAAATTTCTAAATTTTTTATTTGAAAAAACAAACAAAAGAATAAACAATGTGATTGATGATATTTAAATTATCATCATCATAATAATTTTCATCAGCCATAAAATATAAATTGAATGTATGTGAAATGTGTTCCTTATATTTGAATGGATTAGTGTTGAATAAGTTGACCTTATGCATTGTCTTTGAGGGATAGTCTAAATGGGATAACCATGAGATTATAACCTAAGATTACTAGATTCGTGGTATCCATGATGCCCATTTTCAATGTTTCTTTTGAGTAGGGAGGTCATTTCACCAACTTTAGGAAGACTGTTTCATTAGCTTCAGGATGTGCATGGGACAATATTGCAGATTCCACAACCATGTCTATGTGTCCAACCATTGATTCGAGTGTGTTGAGGCTTGAAATATCATGTGATGTGCAAATATTAATATGTTTCCTATGTTATTAGCGTTGCAGAAGGCCAATTTCATAAAAATATCAAGAAAAACTTGACTTCAGAAATGTTGATTTTTTGTAGCATCTAGGGGAATTATCATATGGCCTAGAGAAACTAAATAAATTTTTTCTTTTAGGTCTCCAAGTCAGCCCAGAAATTTGTAACCACCCTCCCACATTTACCCAATTTCAGCAGTATTCTCGTGTAAACATGAGACGAAGAGTTACTATGACATGACTAGATGACAAATGAAATTCACTGACCATAAACCAACATCCTACAGGACTTACATGACACTCATGCGCCTAAAAACCACCCAAAGTGACCAAACCCTGATCTAAACTACTTTTCAATGACCTAACACCCTAGTCACATGCATAAACCTGCATGAGTGCAGTTCAAACCCTCCAATTGCATGCACAAGCCTGCTTGAATGTAGTTGTCACTTAAACTGCTCAGTTCAGTGCCTACGGTCCCAAGATCCAAGCCATAATTGTAGGTAAGCCTCCAAACAACTACCCAAAACTTTCTGAAACTTTCAAAATGATAAAAGAATTAAAGACAATGCCAACCATACAAAGCTTGATCAAACACTTGTCCTAAGCAAGCCTAACCATCAAAATCATTTCGTCAAACATATGGTGAATGTGTAATCTATAGGTCATGAATGCATATCCGAACATAGGATTCTGAAACTTATTTGAGAATCACCAAGAATGTCTAATTCCCTATCATAATAGTTACAATAACACTTGTTAGCCCATGCATTCATTAACCATCAAGTACTTATCACATCCTGAACAAGACATAGCTAGAGTACATTGCAAATCCATGCTTATAACCAACATATGACCATATTACTAACTGATCTAAAATAGATCCTAGAAAACCCTCTAAGTATTCAAAGTCTTCTAAAGATCAAAACTATCACAAAAGAAGAACTCTTAGAAATGGCATATTACACTATCAGGAGTGAAAAAACATGAAGAAATAGTGGAAAAACAGAGTATCGGAGGCCAAAGAAGCGATGCACAAGAGCCATCAGATCTGGACGATCAACGGTCCAAATCCGATCAGCATATCACAATCGGCGGAGGCTATTGGAGGCTGTCGAAGGCTAACACATAAATATGGCGACAACCATTAGTGCAGTCAACGAGGACCGTTGATCAAGTGCGTAGATCGACGGCCCAGGTTAACTCGCGATATCATACCGGCAAAACACAAAGGAGTGCTTACACACGACCCGGGGTCTATGAAATCAATCGCATCACAATATCATGTCAGAGCAATACAACGGACCGGGGCCAATATAAATATGACTTGCGATCGCTAGACCCGATGGGGTTATAGATGATTTTTAACATATTTTGAGATCCGAAAAACGACATTTTTCTGTGTATCTCGCATTTTCGCCAAATGAACGAAATACAAAGGGGGTGCGCCGATGCAATGAGGCCGGACCTGAAAGGGTTTGTAAATGCCACTGCATAATTATTTCAAGTCTGATATGAGCCATTTTTCGGGATTTTCTGTGTATTTGGGATTTTTAACAGTAAGCCAAGATACAAAGGAACCCATGCCTATGTGACTTGTGATAACGATTTAAAGGCGGACCCGATGGAATATAGGGTAGATTTAAGGATATTTGAAGTCCAATAAATGGAAAAATGGTGAATTTTCCTGTGTTTTTAGTGTATTTCTCTGTGTAAACAGATAACGCTATTTCTTTTGGGATTTCAAAGGCCCGATGGTCCCTTCCATTGTAGAACAGGTGGCCACCTTCCCTGAAGACGTTATGCCATGATTGGTTAACGCTCAAAGGGGATTTGAGTAGACAGAGGCCGGGAGCCAGAGAGCCCATAAGAGGAAACGAACAGAAAACATCAATTGGTTTAAAAGCCATAGAAGACAGAAGATAGGGACAAGCAGTATTGAGATAGAGCAAAGACGGAGACAGAGAGTGAGAGAAAGAGTTTGTGTACTCAGAGAGGCTTGAAGGATTCAAGAAAAACTCCTATTGTTTTGTATATGTTGTGTTGAAAGTCAATTTGAGCTCAAATTTTGTAAAACTCTGCTCTTGAAGACATAATAGAGAGGTCACCACTGAAGGCTAGACCAAGAGATGTATCCCGAGAGTTTTAGGTGAACTCCATATTAAATTTTATGTGTCATGTGTGTTTGTCTATTATGTTTCTTTAACTGCTTCATTTCCTATATTATTCGCAATCTTATCGATCCGTTGCACTTAGTAATGTAGGAAAATCCATGCACATGAGTTTGTAATACCTTAATATTAGTCTAAGATCTCATTTTCAGATCAAGTGGTATCAGAGCTTTAGGTTTGTTAAGGTTAGACAAGCTTGTGCTGGATTGTTGAATGATAACTAGGTCAAAGCTCAAACTAGGAGAAGGAGAATTTGTTGACGCTAATCCAAAAATTGGAAGAGTCTATCCTAGGAGGAGAATCGTAGAACAAGTCCCATTGGAATCAGAATCTCAATTCATGGATAGTTTCATGACCATGAGAGCCATGGTAGAAGAGATGTATCGATAATTCAAGAAGGGTCAAGGTGAAATCACTTCGACACCTAAACAAGACAAGGGAGTAGAGGAACCTTCTCTAGATGCCCCAGAGGGAAAAGGGAAAGGGGAAAAGATTCCTCCATCATCTCCTCCACCATCACCTCCATTATCCTCATCTCCTAGCCCTGAAAAGAAAAAGAAGAAACATCTTTGATTAAATTAGATGTAAAGTTTGATTTTCCATTCTATGATGGAGAATTGAATGTAGAAAAGCTAGATAACTCGATTAGACAGATTGATGTATATTGCAAGGTGCAAACCATTGATTCAGAGAGAAGAAAGATTCAGCTGGCTAGCCTTCGCCTTGGAGGAACTACCCCAGTGTGGTGGGAAAGCAAGACACAAGCTAATTTGAAGAAGCATGGTAAAATTATTTCTACCTGGAATGAATTTGTTTCTGCCATTAGAAAACAATTCTATCCACTAGTTTATATATAGCAAGCAATTATGAGTTGGCAAACTCTTCACCAATTAAAAGGGGAAAGTGTACAAAGTTATACCTAGGAATTTAGAAAAAGAGCTTTAATTCCAGGCATTTCTCTAGACTCACTTGAAACTTTGTTGAAGTATATAGGTGGTATGGATAGCTATTTGAGGCACACCATTCTCATGTTTAACCCCACTAACATAGATGAGGTATCCATTCAAGCTATACATCTAGAAGCTAGAGGAAAGAATGTGAACCCAAAGATTGGGGGATCATCAAAACCCTCTGCAAGCAAGAACAAGGAAACGAAGAAGCTAAAATGGAAGCAGAGGAAGACAAATCCTGTACAGAAAGACAAACCTTCATGCACTCACTGCAAGAAGGATGGGCACGATGATGAACATTGTTGGTCTTTGCATCTAGAGCTGAAATCCAAGAAGTTTGGTGGTAAGAAGAAGAATATTACTGCTGCTATTCAGAAAGACTTGGGGTCAAACTCAGGTGATGAAACAACAGTCACAACCACAGGTATAAAAGGTAAAAATTCTGAAGCATCTACAAGTAATTCTGCTCAATCTATTGATAATGAAGATAATGATAGGAAAAGACATGAGCTTTTTCATATTAGAGTTATTTCCGAGCACCAAAAGATTGATACTTTATTTGATAGTGGATCACAAGTAAACTTGATTTCTAAAGCAATTGTAAAGAAGTTGGGACTACTAACCACACCTCACAAGAAGCCATATCGATTAGGTTGGGTATGTGATAAAGCAAAGCTACAAGTGACTAGACAATGTAAACTTAGGTTTGCTTTTGGGTCAACATTTGTAGATGAGGTTGAGTTAGATATAGTTCCCTTGGATATATCTGGTATTGTTTTAGGAAGTCCTTACTTGTATGATAGAAAAGCCATTTTCTATAGAGCTTAAAGTAAGTATCAACTCACCAAAGATGGAATAGAATATCTTGTAAGAGCTCATAAACTCAAAAATATCTATACTCTCATAAACTCAGGACAGATGAAAAGAATTGTAAACTCATGCAAGCAATTTTTACTAATAGTTGTAAAGGAAAAGAAACCTGATAAAACCAATATATTTGAAGGTTGTGATGCTAAACAGAAAGTTGATTTAGAAAAAGTTGTTTCAGAATATGATATCCTATTTCAAGAACCTAAAGGTCTGCCACCCAAAAAGGAAATAGTACATGATATTCATTTGCAGCAAGATTCTCCATTTCCTAAAATCAGAATGTACAAGTTATCCACTTTAGAAAATGCAGAGATCAAGAAGTAGGTACAAGAGCTGCTCGATAAAGGGTTCATAAGGCCAAGCACATCACCATGCGGATCTCCAATTGTGTTGGTGAGGAAGAAATATGGTTCGTGGAGGATGTGCATTGACTATAGAGCAATGAATAAAATAACGATCAAGAATCGTTATCCTCTTCCTCGCATTGATGATCTATTAGATCAGCTAAAAGAAGCAATTTACTTTTTCTAAGTTAGACTTGCGTAGTGGCTACCATCAGGTCAGAGTTGCAGAACAAGATGCATGGAAGACTGCTTTCAAAACAAAGCAAGGGCTATATGAATGGCTGGGTATGCCTTTTGGCTTAACTAATGCTCTTGCCACTTTCATAAGAGTTATGAATGATGTACTCTGACCTTTTATTGATGATTTTGTAATTGTATATTTAGATGACATTCTTGTTTTCAGTAAAACATGGGAAGAACATTTGAAGCATGTAAAGAAGACTTTAGATGTTTTGAAAAGAGAAAATCTCTATGTGAAGTTATCAAAATGTGAATTTGGAAAAACATCTTTAAATTATTTGGGTCATATTGTAGGCGGTGGTGAATTGAAGATAGATCCCTCTAAGTTGAAGTCATTGTGAATTGGCCTACACCCAAATCTTCTACAGAAATTAGGAGTTTCCTAGGAGCAGCACAATATTGGAGAAAGTTTATTGCTAACTTTTCCTTAATTACAGCTCGCTTACATGCTTTAACAGGATTGAACAAGGTATTTCAGTTGGGAGGCAAATAGCAGAAAGCCTTCGACACCTTGAAATAAAAAATTAGTACAAAACCAGTACAAGCACTGCCACATCTTCAACGACCATTTGAGATTGAAACAGATGCCAATGACTATGCGATGGGAGCAGTGTTGATGCAACATGGTAAACCCATATGTTATCATTCTGAGACATTTACCTCTGCAATAGTTAATTATCCCACATATGGTAAAGAATTGTATGCATTAGTACGAAGTGTGAAAAAGTGGAAACATTACCTAATGGGAAAAGAAATAATTATACATGCAGATCATCAAACACTTCAATACTTGCACTCACAAACTAAATTGCAACAATCAAGACACTATAGGTGGATGGGTTTTCTATAGCAGTTTCATCTTGTCATCAGGTATAAGAAAGGCATACACAATATGGTTGCAGATATGTTATCAAGACCAATCATAAATGCATCTACTATACTTAAGTATAACCAAGTATTGCATGAAAGCTACATTGAAAAATATGCTCAAGGTGTAGATTTTAAATATGTATACGCAACTTTAAGTCATGGAAAACAAGTAGAAGAATTGGATTATCATGTTAAGGTCCAACTCTTATATTATTTGGGAAAGTTATGCATTCTTCAAACTAAAAGAGTTAACATAATCTGACAAGCACATACTTCTCTAATATCAGGTCATTTTGGTGTAAGTAAAACAGTTGCACAGTTGCAAAGGTTCTGTTATTGGCCAAGAATGCATAAAACAGTTTCTAGATATATTAAAGGGTGTACCATGTGTGCTAAAATCAAGCCCAACAATAGAAAACTAGGCTTGTACACTCCACTTCCACTTCCTTCTCGTCCTTGGGAAAGTGTTTCCATGGACTTTGTTGAGGGATTGCCAAAATCTAGAAATGGTCATGATTATTTATATGTTATTGTGGATAGGTTCAACAAAATGTGTATTTTAATACCTTGTAACAAGCAGATTACAACTGAACAAACAACGAAGTTGTTCTTTCAGCATGTATGGGTTCATTTTGGGTAACCCATTTCTATTGTATCTAATCGAGATTCTCGATTTGTTGGGATGTTTTGGTCAAGTCTGTGGGAATTGATGGACACTAGACTAAAGAAGAGCACAACCTTTCATCCACAAACAGATGGCCAAATAGATGTGGTCAACAGGACAGTGATCCAGTTGCTCAGGGGCTATTGTAGTAAACATCCCAAACTTTGGGATGAACATTTGTGTTATGTGCAACATGCTTACAACCGTGCTAAGCACTCTTCTACAAAAAGATATCCTTTCCAGACTTTTTTTGGTTTTACACCAAAGTTTCCCTTGGATTTTGTCTTTGGAAAAGACATAGCGATTGATGGACATAGTGATGTGGACAAAGAAACCAAGTTCATTGAACATATCCAAGAAATTCACGAGGTAGTGCAGTAACAACTAGAAAAGAGCCAGGCCAAGTACAAGGCACGGCATGATAAGCATCGAATTGAGCATAGCTTCCAAGTTGGTGATCAAGTCTGGCTGTACATCAGCAAAGACAGAATGCAAGGTGAAGGTAAGAAGCTGAAGCCAATAAGGTATGGGCCTTTCAAGATACTTGAGAAAATTGGTGAAAACGCTTTTCGCCTTGATTTTCCAGCTTACATGCATATCTATTCAGTAGTTAATGCAGAGAACTTGAGACTGTTTGAACCTTCATTGATTGAAGATCACAAAGAGAAAAGTCAGTTTCCTTCTATTGATGATCTATTACCGAAATATCTTAGTGAGTTGCAGGAAGATACAGTTCTGCACATAAAGGTGAGAACTACACGCAGAGGAGATATTGAGTACCTCAAAATCGGACTCAAAGGTTCAAAACCAAGCAGTGCATGATGGATAGAAATTCGACAAGTGAGGAAGTTGTATCCTTACTTGATTGATGCTTAAAAATCGACTTTTGGTGGTCCAAAAGCTTTATCAGTGGGAAGGCATTATCTAAAATGGATCCTAGAAAACCCTCTTAGTCTTCAAAGTCTTCTAAATATCAAAACTATCGCAAAAGAAGAACTCTTAGAAATGGCGGATTACACTATCGGGAGTGAAAAAACATGAAGAAATAGTGGAAAAACAGAGTATCGGAGGCCAATGAAGCGATGCACAGGAGCCATCGGATATGGCCGATCAACGGTCTAGATTCGATCGGTATATCACAATCGGCGAAGGCTATCAGAGGCTATCAAAGGCTACCACATAAATATTGCAACAATGATCAGCACGGTCAATGAGGACCGTCGATCAATCATGCAAATCGATGGCCCAGGTTAACTCGTGATATCGCGTCAGCAAAACATAGAGGAGCGCTTACACACGGCCAAGGGTCTATGTGATATGCAATTGCGAGCAATCGCAATGCAATATTGCGTTGGAGCAATACAATGGAGCAGGGCCGATATAAATATGACTTGCGATCACCGGACCCGATGGGGTTAGAGATGAGTTTTAACATATTTTGAGATCCGAAAAATGGCATTTTTCTGTGTATTTCGCATTTTCACCAAATGAACAAAATACAAAGGGGATGCGTCGATGCGATGAGGTCGGACTCGAAAGTGTTTGTAAATGCCACTACATAATTATTCCAAGTCTAATATGAGCCATCTTTTGGGATTTTCTTTGTATTTGGGATTTTTAACAATAAACCAAAATACAAAGGAACTCTCACCTATGTGACTTGTGATAACGATTTAAAGGCAGACCCAATGGAATATAGAGCAGATCTAAGGATATTTGAAGTCCGATAAATGGAAAAATGGTGAATTTTTCCTTGTTTTTAGTGTATTTCTCTGTGTAAACGGAGAACATTATTTTTTGGGGATTTCAAAGGCCTGATGGTCCCTTCCATTGCAGAACAAATGGCCACCTTCCCTGAAGACCTTATGCCATGATTGGTTAATGCTGAGAGGGGATTTGAGAAGACAAAGGCCGAGAGCCAGAGAGCCCAGAAGAGGAAACGAACAGACAACACTGATTGGTTTAAAAGCCACAGAAGATATAAGACAGGGACAAGAAGTATGGAGACAGAGCAAAGACAGAGAGTGAGAGAAAGATTCTGTGTACTCAGAGAGGCTTGAGGGATTCAAGCAAAACTCTTGTTGTTTTGTATCTGCTGTGTTGATACTCAATTTGAGCTTACATTTTGTAAAACTCTGCTCTTGAAGACATAATAGATAGGTCACCACTGAAGGCTTGACCAGGAGGCATAGCCCAAGAGTTTTTGGTGAACTCCATATTAAATTTGTTGTGTTATGTGTGTTTGTCTATTATGTTTCTTTAAGTGCTTCATTGCCTATATTCTTCACAATGTTATCGATATGTTGCACTAAGTAATGTAGGCAAATCCATGCAAATGATTTTGTAATACCTTAATATTAATCTAATATCTCATTTTCAAATCACTAACCATGACATAAAAATCATCAAATCACCATAATAACTTGTACAAATGCTCATATAATATAATAGAAAAATAGATCTTATTAATTGATGCAAAATCCAACCAAGTTAGGGGCTTCCACGTACCATCCAACCATAGATTGAGTTGAACTAAAGCTTTCTTTTAGCTAATCACCACCATGCCATATTCCAGGCATGAATGTGGGAACTCGAGACATAAAAAACCAAGGCTTCTTGGAGATTAAACCACCTCCGCCCTCAATCTACCACGATCTCTCTAAAACCAGTCAAGAGATCACTAAGCCCAAAATAAGCTTGGATGCCTCATAATTTCTTCACCATTCCCTTGAGTAATTTTCCTGTCTCCACCTACCAGTTGAGGGATTTCATGAGATTAAACTATCTCCACCCCCAACCCTTGGGAATTTTCCTGAGACCACCACACTTGTTTTGAAAACTTTCTGACAATCCAAAGCTTGACCAAACAAAATAACCCCATCACACCATGGTTATCCAGAAATGGCAAGGCAAGGTTGAAACCATTGTCACACCTAGAAAAACCCATGTCAATGACAACAAAAGAACTAAATACACAAATGCATGTACCATTCATTCACAACCATCTAGGAAATCACACATGCAACCTATTATTAGCAAGTCTTCCTGTTGAATTTTGTTAATCCAACCTTCCTTTTTTGTCCTTTCCTTTCATTTTCCTTCCTTTGCCTTCCTTTCTCCAATGCTATAATGCTCCAAGAATTCTCTAAGTGTGCAATAGTATGATAGAATAAAGAGAGCTCCAAAACTAAACTGGCAAAACGTAAACCAAGAAACGTTGTGAACTGATCCTCAAAATCCTTTTTATTATTGAGACCTCTATTTTCCTCATTTTACTCTTGTTTCCTTCAATTTACCTCTCATGCAACCTTGTGGCCTTTCATCTCCCTTTTCTCCTATTTTTCCTTTATTTTCATAAATAAATGCCAATTAATGCCTCTTTTCTTTTTCCAATGGCTTTGATAATTTTCTTAGCCATAATAAACTAAAACTGACACCCACTATGATGCTTTGCTCAGCATTCAACTTGGAATATGTGTCTCATGACCTTGGTAATATTATTCCTTTATTAACTTTTTTACATGAACTTTTAACCCAGGGTTGTTACAAGCCCCTCTCCCTTAGGGTAACACCGTGCTCAATGTTTTATGACATCTATGACTAACGAGATTGGTGAAGACCAAAACATACTACCCATGGAGCTTTATAGCTTAGCTCGATGTAGTATTTACAATAACAACTTGCAAAACAGAAGAAGCAACATGAAAACTATGACAACATGACAATCATATCGCTTATTGGATATTTATAACAAAACTCATTATGGTATATACAATAACAACCATACATAAATATGTACATACACCAAAACTCCTTTTCCTCAACTAGAAAACAATTAAGAAGACATAGCCCACATCTAATCAACCATCTCCCATGTAGCTTCATCAAGCCCAAAGTGCTTCCACTACACTTTAACTTGCTCGATTACTTAGTTCCAGAGCATGATTTGTCTCCGCTAAAATATGAACTGAGGTTCCGAATGGAATTATTCTTCTAGCTCCACTGGTAATATAGACTAGTCAATCACATGATCAATATCATTCACATATCTTTTAAGCAATGAAACATGGAAAACATCATGGAATTTTACTATCACTAGAAGTGAAAGTCTATAGGCCACTAGTAGAATCCTCTCAAGGATCTCAAAAGGCCCGCAATAACAAGGTACCAACTTGGAACATGACTTAATTCTCAAGGATCTCTTCTTGGGCTTGATGCGCAAGTACACATGCTCCCTAAATTGAAACTTCTTAAATATCCTGTGTTGATCTACACATATCTCCATCTTGTCCTATTTTTCCTTTAGATTCTTTTTTATAACCTACATTTCCTCTTCCATATCTGCCAACATGTCTATTTTGATCAATGCAACGTTCACTAGATCACTCTAGCTGATGGGAGTGTTACAACTCTACCCATAAAGTTCCTCAAACAAACTCATCGTCAATGACTCCTGATACCCATTTTTATAATAAAACTCAATCAATGGTAGATACTCTTCCCATTTTCATTGTTGGTGCATAAAATATATCCTTAACATATCCTCCATAATCTTATTAATCCTCTTTGTCTTTCCATCTATTTGTGGATGATAAGTTGTACTAAAATCCAACTCCATCCCCATACCTACAAAAAACTCCTCCCAAAACATGGAAATGAAATTGGCATCTTGGTCAGATATAATCTTCATAGGAATACGATGAAATCTCACCATCTCTTTGATGAGGACCTGAGCTACCTCACTAGCTAAATTAGTAGACTTCACTGCAATGACGTGAGCTACCTTGGTGAACCTATCAACCTCAACCGTAATGGAATCAACACCTTGCAACGAACTTAGTTATCTTTCTTTAGATTCATCCAATCGTAGGATTTATTAGAGTCTTCTGATATCTTAGATGACCTAAATACATCCTAACATGAAATTCCTTCAAGATAAGCTTCTTAGGCTCACTACTTTATGGCACATATATCCTATCCTTAAATCTCACCAAACCATCTGTCTTGAGATGATAATCAACATGTTGTTCACACGTACCCTACTGATATAACCTTTGCTTAAGTTATTGCTACCTATCATCTCAGTGCCCTACTTATAAGATCTAATCATGTAAATCTATTCCACATGAACTCATAACTACTATGTGATTTACCTGCACTCTTCTACTAAAAGCGTCTACAACCCTGTTTTCCTTACCATTAATATATTTGATATTGAAGTCAAACTCACTGAGCATGGCCAACCATAGAGCTTTCTTGACATTCAAGTTAGGTTGGTCAAATAGGTACCTCAACCCACTGTGGTCACTCATCGGGATAAATTGTCTTCCAAGAGGATAGTGCCTCCACATCTTCAATGCATGAATGATCACTACCAACTCAAGATCATGTGTCACATAGTTCAGCTAGTGCTCATTCGGTTTCCTTGACTTGTAGCAGACCACTTGTACCTACTACCTGAGGACTCCACCAAGTACTCTCTTGCAAGCATATGTATACACCATGAGATCTTTATTTATATTTGCAATATTTAGAACTTGAGTGTTTGTAAGCAACTACTTCAAGTGCTAAAAACTATCAACAAATTCCTCTATCCATTCAAATTTCTTTCCTTTTCTCCGCAACTATGTTAGGATAGGAAATTTGCAAGAAGTTCCTGATGAACCTCCTGCAGTAACCTGCTAACCTGCTATGTCTTCCTTGGAAACAACATGTCCAAAGTAATGTACTTTTGTCTAAAATAAATTGCACTTACTAAGCTTAGCATAAAATCGATGCTCTCTCAACAGTCTTCATATTGTTTCCAGGTGTTCTACACACTTTCTGGATTATTAGAATATATCAATATGTCATCAATGAATACTATCATAAAACACATTAAATTAGTTGGATCATTAGTCAAACCAAAAAGAACCACAACAAACTCATAATGGCCATACTTGGGCCAAAAAGAAGTCTTGTAAATGCCATCTTCTTTGATGCGCACCAGATGATACCCTGATCTAAAATCATTCTTCGACAACACTTATGCTCCCTTCAACTACCCAAACAAATCATTAATCATCGACAATGGATACATGTTCTTGATCATAAGCTTGTTCAGCTACTTGTAATAAATGCACAACCTAATAGTACCATCCATCTTCTTCATAAACAACATTGGTGCACCCCAAGGCAACACACTTAGCCTAATGTATCCTTTTTCAAGCATTTCCTTCAACTGAAACTTCAAATCCACTAACCCTAGAGTGCTCATCTTATAAGGTGATATTGATGTTAGTGCTTCTCCTTATACCAACTCAATAGAGAAGTCCACTTCCTTATGAGGTGGAAATTATGAAATATTTTCTAGAAATACATCTTGAAACTACTGCAAAACTAGATACCTCTTCAAGACTTCTGCATTCTCAACATCCTTACCTTTATCACTAGAAACATGCACTATGAAAAATACACACCCTTTCCTGCAACTTCACTTTTCTTGCATAGATGTAACCATTCTCACCAATGTAGGCTTCTTCTTACCCTACAAATTTTTCTTCTCTCCCTCATCATCCAAGCACTCAATAGCCTTATCATAACAATCCACCTTAGTCTTGTGAAGGTGCAACCAATCCATACCCAAAAGCATACTTTGTGATCCCAGTGGAAGCACATTTAGATGTCTTGTTGTAGGCATACCATTTAGCTCAAATGCACAAGATCTTACCCAATGATGAAATTTTTTCTTAGTACACGTATACATCTACACCAACTAAGACTCTGCATGCACTTATTTTCTCAAACCACACTTATCCACTAGGTCTAGATAAACATAGCTATAATAGGTCCATGGTCGATCAAAATGGAAATAAGTCGATCACATAGCTTACCTTCCATGTCAATAATGGATTCCTAGCGATCTTCCTTGTTATCAATTGCTAAAAAGATATAAGGAATACTCTGTCCAACATCCCCAGTTATATGTGCCTCCTAAGCATTGTAAATTTGAGGTCTAGCATCCTAATACAATAGAAAATCCCTCTTGCAATGATCCTTGCCACATATCCAAAATTTCAAATACCCACTATGTCTATTATGTTTCTCTAGGGATGAGACCCATGTCCCTTCTCAAATGCATTAAATTTCCTGTAAGGAGAAACCATTTCCTTATCACCTACATCATGAGGTCTTCCCAACTTCGATGGCCACTTTCATTTAGTTTTGTCATTCCCTTTCCAACCCTAATTAGACTCAGTGTTATGCTTCAATTGCTCATAGTAGTGCTTCAACTTTCCAATAACTTCCTCAAGCGACTGAGGCTTATCATACTCAATCCGATCCTTGAATGCTAATGATAGTCCACTAATAAATCTCTAAAATTTTGTCTTCTCATCATTAAGATAAGGCACATACCTAAACAACTCTAGGGACATATTCATGTACTCTTCATACGTCATAGATCCCATCTTCAGCTCATAGAACTCCTCGGCCTTATTGTAATAGTATCTCTTTGACAAGTATTTATTCTTAAACAACCTGTTGAATTCATGCCAACTCAACTCCTATATCTTGATGTCTATGACATACTTCAAATACTCATACCATATGTCTTATTTCCCTTTGAGACTAAAAATAGCTATCTTGGCCTTCATGTTCTTTGTATAGTCATGCACCTCAAAGAATTTCTTCATCCCATGCAACCATGACTCTGCATCCTCCGATTTTTTCAACTCTCCATCGAATGTATGTGACTTGGCTTTCTTGAACTCATTCGAAAAGTATCTCCTCTCAATCCTCCTGTATGGATGGTAACGAAGATGACCATGATACCTGTCTAAACTAAAACTAGAATATAACTCGTAGCCACTGCCTCTCCAAATCAGGTGTATCCAAGAAAATACCATCTCTGATTGTGTCATCCCTGCCCAACTCGTGCCCACCATGGGACCTTCTACCATATGCTCCATTATTCTTGTCCTCCTATCCATAAGTGACCCGTGGTTTTCCCTATCCCTACGAGTCGGATAAACTTTGAAGGATAACAACATTAAACTCTCCTTCTTTTTCTTGTTCCATTGTAGGACTTACTTGTGACTAAATTATTATGTCATTATCCATCCTTTAAACTTCTCAAGGTGTCTCCTATGTCTATAAAATACTCATCTTTTTACTCCTCACCTGATCTATAAGGAGAGTCTCATGAACTATAATCCACCATTTTGCTAGTCATCTATGATCTTCTTCTTTCTGTTAACACATCATGTCAGATAAATGAGTATAAAAATAGTCATAATAGCTTAGTCAAGTTCAAGGGACGCTATCTCATTTGCAAAACCAGTCCAAATTAACACAATACATGTATATACATAATCATATCAACATATCGACATCATGCATGATAACACCAATCTGCATATAATGACCTCATGCATGACAATACATGCATGACAACAACAAAGCCATTGACATGCATGCATGACAAACACATTCCTCACATATATTCCAAGTTTTGAACCTGGGAGCTCTAATACCAATCTATAACCACCTCTCCCAAATTTACCCAATTTTACTAGTATTCTCAGGTAAACATGAGATGAAGAGTTACTATGACATGACTTGACCTCCAAGTTTTTAGTTACGGAAGTGGGGTCGACAACTGCAACTTACTAAAAACAAAACGGATATCCTATAGGGCTTACAAGACAATCAGGGGCCAAAGGACCACCCTAGGTGACCAAACCCTAAGATAAACTACTTTTTAGTGACCTAACACCTCAACCACATGCACAAGCCTGCATGAGTGCAATTTTTACCCTCCAATTGTATACACAAGCCTACCTGAGTGAGGTTGTGACCGAAACTTCTCAATTAAGTGCCTGCAGTCCCAAGATCTAAGCCACAATTCTAGGCCAACCTATAGACCACTACCTAGAACTTCCTGAAACTTTCTAGAATGATAAAAGACTTAATGCTAATGGAAATCATATAAATCTTGATCAAAGACTTGACCTAACCAAGCCTAACCATGACATTTATTTCATAAAACATATGGTGAACATGTAATCTATAGGTCATGAATGCATATATGAACATAAGAGTCTGAAAGTTATATGAGAATCACCAAGAATGTATAATTCCATCTCATAATATTTGCAATAACACTTGTTAGGCCATGCACTCATTAACCATAAAGTACTTATCAAATCCTGAACAAGACATAGAAAAGGACATTGAAAATCCATGCTTATAACCAACATATAACCAGATTACTAACCATGACATAACAACCATCAAATCACCATAATAACATGTACAAATTCTCATAGAATACAATAGGAAAATAGCTCTTATTAATTGATGCATAATCCAACAAAGTCAAGGACTTCCACATACCACCTAACCAAATATTTCTTTCAGTCAATCACCCCATGAAATATTCCAAGAATGAATGTGGGAACTTAAGAAATAAATATCTAGGGCTTCTCGGATATTGAACCTCCTCCACCCTCAAGCTATCGAGATCCTGCCAAAATCAATCAAGAGATCACTAATCCAAAAACAACATTGGATTCCTCATAATTTCTTCACCATTACCTTGAGGATTTTTCTTGTCTCCACCCACCTGTTGAGAGATTCCCAAATATTAGACTACCTCCACCCCAAACCCTTGGGAATTTTCTTAATACCACCTCACTCGATTCCAAAACCTTTCTGCAATCCAAAGCTCAACCAAAACAAATAATCCTATCACACCATGACTACCCATAAATGATAAGGCAAGGCTGAAACCATTCTTACACCTGGAAAACCCCATGCCAATGACAACAATAGAACCCAATACACAAATGTGTGTACCATGCATTCACAACAAGCTAGGAAGTCACACATGCAACCTATTACCAACATGTCTTCCTGTTGAAGTTTCTTGATCCAACCTTCCTTTCTTGTCCTTTTCTTTCCTTGTCCTTCATTTTCCTTCCTTTCTCCAACGCTAGAATGCTCCAAGAATTCTCTAAGTGTGCAATAATATGAGAGAATAAAGATAGATCCACAAATGAACTAACAAAAGGTAAACCAGCAAAAGTTGTGAACTAGTCCTTAGAAGCCTTTTTATTATTTATGCCTATATTTCCTTCATTTTCCACCATTTTCCTTCAATTTCCCTGTCATGCAACCCTGTGACCTTTCATATCCATTTTCTCCTATTTCTCCTTTATTTTCATAAATAAATGCCAATTAATGTCTCTTTGTCGTATTCAATTCCTCAGTTAATTTCCTTAGCCATAATAAACCGAAAGTGAAACCCACTAGGATGTTCTTCCCAACATTCAACTTAGAATATTTGTCCCATGACCTTCATCTTATTTTTCCTTTATTAACTTTATTACATGAACTTTAACCCAGAGCTGTTACAAAAGTCATGTTAGCTATAAGGGGTTGAAAGGGTGTGTCCCTTGGGTTATTTTATCTCGATTCAGCGAGTATATATAGATAATGTGACATCTCATTTTCTCAACCAAGAAAGTGTAAGTGTTATCTCTCTTATTTTATTCTTTCTATTCTTGTTGGATGCCACATGTGTGAGGAGAGGAAAATTTTGACTAGCTTATAAAGGTTTCACATGTGAGACGTTGAATAAGTTTGACTACAACAAGTTGACCAGGTTTATTAGTTGTTTGAGTAAGATAATTGACTCGGAGTTGATTAAAAAACAAGATGCGTTTGACTATAAAATAAGGAAAAGTTAACAATCGGCCATTGGCCACATGACTAAGTTTAACTAGGCTCAATTTTGACTCTAAATTTGACTTTTAGTTGGTTTGAACATCGTTGACTTGCTGAATGTATTGACCAAGTTTGACTGGTATTTGACTTGAATTATTGGCACAAATTTCAAGACAAAATGTTGATTTTTAAACCTTGCTAAAGAATAATTTCTCCTAAATAAATTTGTTGGGTTTTCTTCCAAGGTTGGGTTTCCCACGGTAAAATTATTGTCTCTATTATGCATGGTTGTCTTCCTATGGTACTTAGTATTTCTATTCCATGTACTCTTCATATTTTATGAAGTGTAATTTCTCACTAATCTCAATAGCATAAGAATATTGTATGAAAGTCATTAGGAAGTAATTAGCTAGTAGGCAATAATATTCTATAGTGCATCTTATAGAAAAATCAATATGGTATTAGAGCTTTGTTGAAAGAGCCACCACTGAAATCACCCTAAGAGACAAGTGTTCAACATATTGAGAGGTATTCCCATATGGCCTAGAAAACTTAAAATAAAATTATTTTTTGAGGTCTCCAAGTTAACCCAGAAATTCAAGTTAGCACAAGGGGTGAAAGGGTGTGTCCCTTGGGTTACTTTACCCCCATTCAACAAGTATATATAGATGAAACTGTTAGGGTCCTATAATAATAGGATTCATAATTTTCAATTGGCTATGGTTAGTCTTGTAATATTGCACATACTTTTTCTTTCTACAAAATGTTTTCCATATTAAAAATTTAAAAATATAAAGAGGGTATGTCATAAAAGAAATATCAAAGGACAAAAAGAATAAGAAAAGATCAAAAAATTGAAAAAATATGAACCCCAAACAAAAATAGATCATGAAAGTGTGCAAGCTCAAGTGCCGCTACTTTTTACTTTACTATGCAAAATAATGGTTGTGTGCAGCTTGTCATAAATGCCACAGCCCATGATAGTAAAATAACTTAATCTTGACTAGTTCATGCTTTAAATTTCATGTTTATAGATATAGAATAAACATCTAGCCAAACTGTTTAATCTTGGCAGATCAATAGTTAGGTAGATTAATAAAATGTGCTCAATATCTTAATCTGAGCGATTGGAAGATATAAGGTTAGAATTAGATCGTTTTCTTTTCAAAAGAAAAAGGAAAGAAAGGGTCTGCTAGTTTAAATGCACCCAATAAAGTGAAGAAAAAATGTTAGAGTAAGTAAAGGGTAGGTAGAAGAAAGGTTGCAGAAATACAAGGTTGTCAAAACATAAGCACATTTATCATGCTTAATCCTATGTTTCAGCGTGCAGGAGCAGTTATGAAAGTGAAAGGATGTTCACAAGCTAATTTAATTAACTTCCCCTCATTTCATTTCACCCCCCACTACATACTTAGTAATTTCCCCATCATCCCATCATTTCTTAAGAAAATACCATTTTCCCTTCATTTTGACCCTTAACCCTTGGTTTCACACATTTCCCTAGCAAACTACCCTTCAAAGATCATTTTCCTACCCAAAACCCCTTTCCTTAGTGTGAAACCCATTCCCCTTTGAAAAAAATCATTTTCCCCTTATTAATTTCCATATTTTATCTAAAAAACCCACAAAACCCCCTTGTCCTAAGTTTTATCCCCCCCCCCCCGCTTTATTTAATTAACTCTGTCATTCATATATTTCCCGAAAAACCCTTTTAACCCATAAAAACCCTTTATCCTAAGTTTTCTTTCCCCCTCTCTTTATTTAATTAACTCCGCAAAATTCACATTTTTCCCATATAAACCTGTTTAACCCACCACCCTTGGTGCGGTTAACAAACCCCGCCACATTTTAAACCTGGGTCCCATTTTACTAAACTCACTTATATTTAACCCCGCTTCATATCATTAATTAATTACAGTTAAGTGTAATTAATCCCCCCTGGCCTCACAAATCTTTGCCCTTATTCCCTCCGTGCATTTCCACCACGCAACAGCCATTATATCTCGCACCCCCAGATCTGACGATGCACATCCATATCGCGTTGATTTCTTTTCCGATCTTTACCCGCCCGAGAGCACACAAGATTCGTGGTTTTTCTCGGGCCCCTTTCGGTTACGTGGCAGCATTGGGTTAACTCACGTGCTCTAATGGAAAAACCGCCTGACTACCAAAAGCAGTGCAATGAACCTTAATATCACCTCCCCGCATAGGCCGAAACCATCCATTGTTCATTATGAAATTCCACACCAATTCTAGTCGTTACCCGTTAAAACATCGAAGACCCTCATTTTCACTCATTTCACTCGTTTTTCACTGAAAGTTGCCTAACCCTTCCTACACCACCCTGAGCCTCTATAACTGAATTTCACCATTGACTACCTCCCGAACATGCTCCGAACTCTGTCCCATAGTTCTTCCCAATTCAATACAGCCTTCAGTCATCTCCTCGCATACGTGGATTTTATTAATGAAATGTTTAGTTTTGTAGGTTATTAGCAGAATAGGAGCTTGGATAAACAGATTTGATACTAGTTCCAAAACCTATTTACTCTAAGATTCATAGGGAAATGTATTCAAAATGCTTTATTCAAAAGGAAAAGACAATTATCACAGAGCAGAAGGAAACAATTTACGCAGTAAGTGTTAAAATAGAGATGAATTCATTTTCACCAGCACAACAAAAGATTCTTACAAACTACTGTCCAAGAAACATTTTGTATTCTACATGTGCCTTTTAGTAAAAATCATTTTTACTAAAAACAACAGAAGCATGAAAGAGTGAGTAAGATTTACAGTAAAAGGTAAAAGTAAAAGCAAGTGACAGAGCATTCATGGTAAAAGAAATACAGTTAAAAGACAAACAGAGGAGGAAGATGAAAGTGTATTAGATGAAAGGTCATAAGTAAATATGACATCCAGTGTGAAGACCAAACAACCTAGCAACTTAAAGGGTAAAATATCAAAGACTAAAAGACAATAGAACCTAAATAACAGGGACAACAAATAGCAATTCAATAGTTGTCTCTATCTTCTTGCATGAAGATATTTCTTTTTCCTAGATTAGTTCTCAATGCAGTTTGAGATATTTTGTAAGTTCTTTTGTATAAATACTTCATAATTCGAAGTATTGAGTGTAGATTGCTATACATTTGTAGAGTTATTTTGATCTCAAACCTAAGGGTTATTGTACCAATTTTCAAGTCAATAGGCTGGAGCAAGTAATAAAAATATTGCACTACAAGATTCATGAGATGACATATTACAATGAAGTATCTTCCTGGTCTGATTTTGTTACTTTCTTATGTGTTTCATAAACTTAAATGCTATCTAAATTTGAATGAATTAACTGGAAATTTAACTCAAAATTTGTTTAAGTACACTCTATTTTGCACATTTAATCATTTATATGTTTTCCCCTGATATCTAGATTTGAGAACCCTTAATTGCTCTCCCATCCGGGTTGTCCTCTTGCATTTCTCTTCATAATCTGGCTTAGGGAACCTTAATTGCTCCCTGGATCTGATTGGAAACAATTTCACCATCAAGCCTTTGAGATCTATAGTAACTCTTCTATATTGCCTTGTAGACACTGCTTTTAGAACTTAATCGAATCCTGTTTGTCTAACATTTGACCCCATAGCCCAATGATAAAAGACAACCCTTTTCATCTAAGTTAGTGATCCCACCACCCAAATTCAAATAAAAAACCCAAGCACAATCATAACTAGCCTAAAATCAATTAACTAAAACAAAGTTAAATAAATAAAAAAGAGCCCTCTTTGAGATTAGGAAGGCTAGATTCTGATCTCCAAAGTTGGTTTGTGGTTACCTCTATCATTTATTTTTCTGACAACTTAAAAGAAATTTTGGAGTGATAACATCATTGGTGACTATACTAGGGACTTCGATCCTCAGTCAAATAAAACTTTATGGAAACCTTAAATTTCATCTTGAGCCCCTTAAGGTCATTTTTATAAGTTGTTCTTGAAAAGTTTCATAAAAAACAGTTAAAAAAAGTTAGAATTCTGGCTCCTAAGAAGTCTCACTATACCAGGGAAAATCTAGATCCAAACCCTACCACCACAGTTGATGACCCAGACATAATTTTAAGAAAACCTAAAAAAGTAGAAACTTAGGCAAGTAGTA
The DNA here is from genome assembly GCA_000404065.3 of Pinus taeda. Taxonomy (NCBI): domain Eukaryota; kingdom Viridiplantae; phylum Streptophyta; class Pinopsida; order Pinales; family Pinaceae; genus Pinus; species Pinus taeda. The sequence goes on from APFE031451001.1 coordinate 271,569, forward strand.
TCCTGTTAGTCAAAGAAAACTCACTCCCTAAGGAGTTGTCAACTTTAGAGGAAATCCCTTTTGATTTGTCATTTGACCTCTCATTATTTAGAACTAAATTGGAGAATGCAATTCGTGAAACAATTTTAGACCCTCAGTTTATTCAACTCATTGAATAAAAAAGGGTGATTATCCATCCAGAATTAGATAAACTATTTGTGGAGACTTTTGACAAGTTAGAAGCTTTAACTTCTACATTGATAATCCATATAGATGATGCTTACCTTCAACAATCTATTGAACTAGTTGCCCTCTCTGCTGCTACCTCCGAAATTTCTGCACAATCTTCAATCATTGTAAATACACCTTCATTTACTACAACCTCACCTATAGTATCCACCACAGTCCATTCCCCTAAACTAGTTATTCATCAGCCAAACACCTCATCCTCATCTAGTTCATCTCCATACATTTCAAGCCCTTCCTCAAGTACTAGCTCCTTACCCCCTAGTCAAGCCAGAATCCAAGCTATGGCAAACCGATATGCACCTCTGGTTTTACCTGCACAACTCCATGCCATGCCCCAAGATTATGAAAGCAAAATATTTTTGTTTGATGCTACTGGTCAGTACACTGCCCAACAGCATGTGAAAAAAATGACTGACTATTTTGAGTTGCATGAGATAGATGAAGCAAATGTCCAAATGAGGTTGTATGCCCAAACATTAACTGGGGATGTTAAGAAATGGTTCAAAGCTTTACCTGCACACCATATTATAGACTTAGCTTCTTTTCATAGATTATTCATTGATAGATGGGAGAGAAAGAAAAACCCTCTGCAAATACTTTTTGAATATGATAACATTAGAAGAGCTCCTAATGAGTTAGTTCAATATTATTGTGCTAGGTTCAATAGCATCTACAATGCAATCCCTGCTAATATTAAGCCTCCACCTGATCTAGCATTAATCAAATTCTCTGATGGTTTTGACACTAACATGTCATACTAATTAAGGGAAAGAAACCCTGAAACATTGGAACAAATGCAAAGTAATGCTGTTAGTGTAGAGGCCAACCTATTAGCCAAGAAAGCCAAAATAAGAAATGAAAATAGAGTTGTAATTAAAGAGGAAACTTCCACTTTTGATGGAAAAATAGATAGTTTAGCAAAGAGTGTAGAGAGAATAATGGATAGATTAGAAAACATGGAAATAAAAACTCAATGGGAGATTCAACAACCACCCCCAATAAGAAACCCCAACTTTAGGAAGAATCTTAACACTGGAAAGACTGCTATACCATATTAGTAGATTAGGCCTCCCTTCAAAGAAAACTATGTTGATGGTTCACAGAACCATGAACAAGAGGATGACACCCAGATAAACTTATTAGAAATCAATAATGAAGATATTGTTTTTCTTACTCAAGAAGAACAGAAGTTATACATGTTGCAACAATTGCAATTAGAATCTGGTGAATCCTTTGACTTTAAACAGGGTTATGAGTCAGCCATATATGAGGTTCAGAAACAGTATAGCTTAACAAGTAAAAAGAACAATGAAGCTCCCACTAAAATATCAATCCAGACCCAAACTAAAAAGATAACAGAAGCTCTTGTCACTAAAATTTTATAAATCATCCCTAGGGGAACACCGAAGACTTCTACCCAAAAAATTGTAGGTATAACCTTTGCTGAAACAATTACTAAAATCAATCCAAAGAAGAGAAATCAAAGCAAAATAGTTGAAACACAGACTGAATTTCCTAGTATTGAAAGACAAGATAAAAACACACAAACTGCATTTGTTAAGGAAGATCTCATCCAAACAAACAAAGCTCAGCTTCCTTTCAACATCAAAACTGAAATAGCAAAATTGAAGATATCAATTCCCTCGACCAAGCTAGTAAAGAATGAATCCTATAGATCACATATAACTGAAACTTTAAATATAGGAGAGGGAGAAGATGTTGTCAATTTGAATGACGATCAACCTGAATGATTGTTTGGCCCTAAGGCGAATGGTACTCATCAGCAAGGGGCAGTCCCTCATTTCTACATTATCCTGAACATTCATGACAAAATATTACATAATGCTATCTTAGACTCAAGGGAATCCCATAACTTGATTCCAAAATCAATCATGGAGAGACTAAATGTAGACATTACCAGACCATATAAGGACTTATTTTCCTTTGACTCTACCCAAGTTAAATGCCTTGGTTTGATCAAGGATTTATGTGTAACTCTATTCCAGTGCCCAAGAAAGAGTATTGTGATGGACATAGTAGTTGAAGGCATCCCACCCAAATATGGAATGTTGCTATCTCACTCATGGGGAGAAAAATTTCAAGTATCTTTGCAGTTAGATATGTCATATGCCACCATATATATTTTTTGCCAACAAAGGAAACTATATAAAGATACCTTGAAGAAATACATGGTGAGTAGTGCAGAAAAACCACAAAATTTCTCAATATACTCTATGCATTATGATATGGACTCTTTCATCTTCTACAATTCAGACCATGACAAAAAGGAAATCCCAGCTGAAGAACTGAAATACAAAACAGTTGATAGTGAGAACATTTTTCATGAGCCCCTATGGAATCTTGATTTTGATGGATCTATAAATAGGTTAGGGATTGGTGTAGGAGTGTGGATCCACACTATGGAGAATAGTCATTCTGAGGGACATGCATTCAGATTAAACTTCAAGTGTACAAATAACATGGTAGAGTATGAAGCTCTAATCATAGGATTACAAATGGTTAGAAAACCTGGAGCCAAGAGAGTTTCTATAATGAGAGACTCAGAAATGATTATTAAACAAATTAATGGTGAATACTTTGTAAACAATCCCAAACTGAGTCAATATAGGGAGACTGTCCTAGATTTTATTAAAGACCTCTTCAAAACAAACTTTGCTGCCATTCTTAGAAAACAAAATATGCAAGCCCACAGTCTTGCCACTTTTTCTAGTACCTTCAAATTACCCTTCCAACCCAATCATTAGTACACTGCAGAAGTGAGACATAGGCCTGTCATACTAGACAATTTGAAGTATTGGCAGATTTTGTCACAAGATTTCCAAATTTATGACTTCATGGATGCTAAAGGTGAGTTTCAGAATTGTAAAATAGATACAGACTGTACAGTAGATAATGACATAGATAGTGACATAGATGTAAACATTTTAGATATAGGTAAAGCCACTAAATTCGTTGAAGTAGAAATAGATAACTTAGAAAATGTAGAGATATAAGAGATAATGAATATTGATCCTGAAATTCTGAATCTTAAAAATAATTTTTTGCCTAAGGGATTAGTCCTCTTAGAAGATTTGTTTGATTCCAACGATGTAGCTAGGAAGCCGAAAATGGAACCTTTAAGAGCAGACATAGAAGAATGTAACATAGGATCTGAGGAAAAACCAAAACTCATTAAAATATAAAAATCCTTACATCCAAAGGAAAAGGTAAAATACATAAATATGTTTAAAGAGTTCCAAGATGGTTTTTCTTGGAGTTATGAAGACTTGAAGTCTTATGACACCAGCATAATTCAACACAAGATACCTATCAAAGAGGATCATAAGCGTTTTAAATAGAAACTTAGGAGAATTAATCCAATTCTTATGACATCTATTGAGAAAGAAGTTAAAAGAATGTATGATGCTCAAATTATAGCTCCCATTAGATATCCAGATTGGGTTTCAAACTTAGTCACTACTAGGAAGAAGACTGGAGAAATAAAACCTTGTGTTGATTTCAGATATTTAAACAAGGTCTCATTAAAATACAACTATCCTCTACAAAAAATGGACCATATCCTTCAGAGGGTAGTAGGCTCATGTATAATTTCATTGCTTGATGGATTTTTTGGATATAACTAGATCTTAGATCAACCAGAGGACCAAGCTAAAATTGCATGTACTAATCCTTGGGGTACCTTCATGTATTTGAAGATGCCTTTTGGATTAATGAACGCAGGAGCAACATTTCAAAGAGATATGGATATAGATTTTGCCAAGGAGATCCATGATTTCTTAGTGGTATACCAAGATGACATCACAGTCTTTTCTAAATCTGACAATGAACACCTAGATCAACTGAGAAGAGTTTTCACTAAATGCAAAAAAATTGGGATTTCTTTAAATCCCAAAAAGACACTCTTTGGTCTAGAAGAAGGAAAGTTGTTGGGACATATAATATCCAAAGATGGAATTAGAATAGATCCTTCTAGAATAGAGACAATCTTGAACATCACCCATCCTAGAAACATCAGAGAATTGCAGTCATTTTTAGGCAAAATTAATTTTCTTAGGAGATTCATTTCAAATTTAGCAGAATTGATTAGAGAACTAAATAACATGTTAAGAAAAGATTCAGCACTTAAATGGATAGTGGAGGCCAAACATTCATTTGAAGCCATCGAGGAAGCCCTAACCAAAACTCCAGTCCTTATAAGTCTTGATTTTCATAATCATTTTATAATTTTTTCTTTTACTTCAGAACACACTATTGCAACAGTCTTGTTGCAAAAGAATGACCAGGGCTATGAAAAACCAATTGCATTTTTCAGTAAATCCTTAAGAGATGCCACAATCAAATACAACATTATGGAAAAACAAGCAGTAGCTTTTGTAAATGCTATCAAAGATTTCAGAGTCTATATCTTGTATTCTCACATTATTACTTATGTTCCAAATTCAATAGTTAAGGACATTTTGACACAAAATGAGCCTAAAGGGAAAAGAGGCAAATGGATTGCCACTATATTGGAATAAGACATAGAAATAAATCCTACTAAACTTATCAAAGGCCAAGGTTTAGCCAAAATCAAGGCTAAATTGAACTGTCAGGCCCTAGATATTAATTTCACTGGTGCCCTTGATAATCAGGAAGAGATGGCAACTCCACGGATCAGTGAACCTTTACAAATTCACCTTGGTATGCAGATATCATATTTATATTAATAAACTTACAAGCTCCTCCTAGTTTAACAAGAAATAAAGCTATATTTTTTAAAATGAAGTCATTAAAGTATTATATCATAGATAATGCTTTTTTTGGGAAAGACATTAGTGGTATTCTTTTGAATTGTTTACTTAAAGATGAAGCTGATAAAATTATGCAAGAATTTCATGCAGGAGATTGTGGAGGACACTTGTATTAGAAGACTACTGCTGACAAAATTCTAAGGGTTGGTTTCTATTGGCCCACTCTTTTTGTAGATGTTAAAAAACATGTGACCTCCTATCATAAGTGCCAGATATTTGAGGGAAAGAGAAAAATTTGACCCTTGCCTCTTATACCAATCTCCACAGAAATGCCATTTCAACAATGGGGTTTAGACTTCATTGGAGAAACACACCCAGCCTCCTCAACCTAGCATAAGTGGATTTTGACAACCACTGATTATTTTACCAAATGGATAGAAGCCATCCCTTCTAGACAAGTTATAGACTCTGTCATTATCTCCTTCCCAGAAAACAATATCTGTTAAGACTTGGATGCCCCCAAAAGCTCATTACTGATAATGTAGCTGCTTTTAAGTCCAAGAAAATGATATAGTTTTGTAACAAATACCACATCACCCTTGGCCACTCCACTGCCTATTACCCTCAAGGTAATGGACTTGTAGAATCCTCTAACAAAAGCCTCGTCAATATCATTAAGAAAATATTGGAAGACAACAAAAAGACATGGAACAAAAATTTGGTCAATGCCTTATGGGCAGACAGACTAACTACCAAGAAGTCCATTGGCACATCTCCCTATCAATTAGTATATGGGATGGATGATGATTTTCCATCCTTTTTTGGGGTGCCAGTGATGAAGATCATCCAAGAGTTGCAGGTAGAACCAAATGATATCCAAAGAAAGATAAATCAGACCATACACTTGGAGAAGACCAAAGAAGAAGTATATGTAAAATCACAAGTAATTCAAGACAAAATCAAAAAGATATTTGATAAAAAGACCAAAGTTGATGATTTTTACATAGGCGATAAAGTTCTTAAGTGGGATTCAAGAAGAGAAGACAAAGGAAAACATGGCAAATTTGACTTCTTATGTTAAGGGTCTTATGTCATTTATGGTTACAGGGTTAACAATGCTTTTTCTTGACAAAGAAAGATGGATCAAATATACCTGGAGGACCTGTCAATGGTAGAATGTTGAAGCATTACTTTTCCACTGATTAACAATAGTTCATTTTACTTTACTCATTGTATATAACATTGCAGAGTTTAGATTGGATTGGATGGTGATCTTTTGAAGTTGAAGCCCAGAGAGAAGGCCCTTAGCTTTGAATATTTCACAATCATAAGTATGAATAAGGAAGAAATCATAGAAGAATAGTTTACAGGGTAACTGCAGTCACAATTCAAAGGTTACTGATCTTAAAGTTCTTGACATTTCACCAGGAAATTCCATCCCCATGTGCAGCCACTATTAGGGTCCTATAATAATAGGATTCATAATTTTCAATTGGCTATGGTTAGTCTTGTAATATTGCACATAATTTTTCTTTCGACAAAATGTTTTCCATATTAAAATTAAAAAATGTAAAGAGGGCATGTCCTAAAAGAAATATCAAAGGACAAAAAGAATAAGAAAAGATCAAAAAAGTTAAAAAATATGAACCCCAAACAAAAACATATCATGAAAGTGTGCAATCTCAAGTGCCACTACTTTTTACTTTACAATTCAAAATAATGGTTATGTGTAGCTTGTGATAAATGCCAAAGCCCATGATAGTCAAATATCTTAATCTTGACTAGTTCATGGTTTAAATTTCATGTTTATAGATAGAGAATAAAGATCTAGAAAAATTGTTTAATCTTGGCATATCAGTAGTTAGGTAGAGAAATAAAACGTGCTCAACAGCTTAATCTGTGCCATTGGAAGATATAAGGTTAGAATTAGTGATCTGAAATTGATAAAAGGTATTACAGACTATGTGTGAAGTTGCCCATGTTAGTTAGTGCAATGGATTGATAAGATTGCAAATAACACAGACACTTAAACAATTATAAAAAACACAATCAGACACATCAACATAAAAATAATTGATAAAGGAGTTCACTAGACTTCTTGGCTACGTCTCCTGGTCCTAGCTTCTAGTGCTGACCTCTTTATTATGTCTTCAAATGGTTGTTACAGGTGTGAGCTCAAAAACAGAGTCTCAATACAGAAATGGAACTCACCACTATGCTCCACTCGAAACTTTGAGTCAAAATGAGCAGGACCTCCAGACCCCCTGGAACAGTTCACAATACACTCCTTTGTCAACTTTTCTGTGTTATGGTGTTTATATAACAGTTTTAGTTCAAATTGCAATAAACGTGGAACAAATACATTTATAATAGAAACATGTTATAAACAAAAGGACCAACAAGCGTCGGTGGACCCCAACTATGTAGCCTTTCCCCAGCACTGATCTTGAGAACAAACCATCTAACGGATGTCACGTCCCACTCTTCAATTGATCTGGACAACCTGCACCATTGATATATCCTTTACCATCCGATGGTTGTCGCGCGGTTTCGCACTCCAACTAGCACGTTCGTTATTTCTCCGAAGGCACGCGATAAAGTGGTTTTCAGGAGGCTGCGTATCGAGCACTGAGTGGAATCGCGTGCTCCTGGTCTAAAACCACTTCCTTCCTTGAGGGCATGTTTTCAACCATTTACCACCCTCTTGTCAGAACTCAAAGAGTTTAGCTCCTTTTTCATAGTTTTATCGCGTCCGTTTTCCCAGATAACTTGCCTACGTGTTTCGATGCAATATGCGTCGATCTCCTTTGATCGGATGATCTCCTCTCTTGACCGTTTCTCCTCATCACTTGAGGTCTAAACCAATCTCCGATTGCCACATCATCATTTTCCCTGACATCATTAGGTACCTGCGACTCTTTCCCGGGTTGCCAAATGTCTTGCTGACATAAGCTTTGACTCTTTGACCTGAATCTTTGATTAGCCCTAATTTCCTTGTCCTAACTCAGATTTGATTGCGGTTTACACAATTAGCTTCGTATTCACGAGCCCTTCAACAATTTTCCATTTCACCTATATTTGAAGAGTTTTGATTTGGAGGCTATGCTAAATCCATTTTGGATCAATTAGATAATTTTATTTTCAAAAGAAAAAGGAAAGAAAGGGTCCGCTAGTTTAAATGCACCCAATAAAGTGAAGAAACAAATGTTAGGGTAAGTAAAGGGTAGGTAGAATAAAGAATGCAAAAATACAAGGTTGTCAAAGAATAAGCACATTTATCATGCTTAATCTTATGTTTAAGTGTGCATTAGCAGTTATAAAAGTGAAAGGATGTTCACAAGCTATTTTAATTAACTTCCCCTCATTTCATTTCACCCCCCACTACATACTTACTAATTTCCCCATCATCCCATCATTTCTTAAGAAAATACCCTTTTCCCTTCATTTTGACCCTTACCCCTTGTTTTCACACGTTTCCCTAGAAAATTACCCTTTAAAGGTCATTTTCCTACCTAAAACCCCTTTCCCTAGTGTGAAACCCATCCCCCTTCAAAAAAATCATTTTGGCCTTGTTAATTTTCGTATTTTATCTAAAAAACCCATAAAACCCCCTTGTCCTAAGTTTTGTTTCCCCCCCCCCCCCCCCGCCTTATTTTAATTAACTCCACCATTCATATATTTCCTGACAAAACCCTTTTAACTGATAAAACCCCTTTATCCAAAGTTTTGTTTCCCCCTCACTTTATTTAATTAACTCTGCAAAATTCACATTTTCCCGATATAAACCCATTTAACTCACCACCCTTGGTGTGGTTAACAAACCCTGCCACATTTTAAACTCGGGTCCCATTTTACTAAACCCGCTTATATTTAACCCCTCTTTATATCATTAATTAATTACAATTAAGTGTAATTAATCCCCCCAGGCCCCACAAATATCCGCCCTTATTCCCTCTATGCATTTCCACCACGTGATAGCCATTAGATCTTGCACCCCCAGATGTGATGGCACACATCCATATCGCGTTGATTTCTTTTCTGAGCTTTACCCACCCGAGAGCATGTGAGATTCGTGGTGCTTCTTGGGCCCCTTTCGGTTATGTGGCAGCTTTGGGTTAACTCGCGTGCTCTCATGGAAAAACCGCTCGACTGCCAAAAGCGGAGCGATGAACATTAATATCGCCTCCCTGTGTAGGTCGAAACCATCCACTGTTCATTATGAAATTTCGAGCCAATTCTAGTTGTTACCCATTAAAATGCTGAAGACCCTCATTTTCACTCTTTTCACTCATTTTTCACTAAAAGCTGCCTAACCCTTCATGCACCACCTTGAGCCTCTGCAATGGAATTTCACCATTGATTACCTCTCGAACATGCTCCAGAGTCTATCCCATAGTTCTTCCCAATTCAATACAGCCTGTTACACTGAAATTTGTCACCATGACTATCTGCAGTTAATATGGCTCCATCAATAGTCATATTATCCTCCTTGTCAAACCTCATACGTCTGCTCTTCATGTCAAACTTCAAAAAGAGAGAAAGTCACTTAAAAACATGTTTATCTCTGGGTACGCAGGTTCTCTCTACCTTGCCTGCGTGTACGCATCCCAAACACACTGTACCTGCGTACTTGTACGCTCTGTAAGCCAAAGGATGGGTGCGTACCCCTGTAAAGGTCAAAAGGCGCGAGTTTCATCTTTAAAAAGTTACTTGTGGTCACTTCTAGAGCCTTCTAGAAGAGTGTTTGACGTGTATTGAGCGCCTCCAGATGGTTCATGCATCCCTATGATAGAGGAACTTATCCCATCAAGAGAGGAGCTACCCCATCCAAAAGAGGGAGTATCCCATTGATGTTGGAACTGAATAACTTCCTCTAGAACACTATAAATACAGGCATTGGGCCAAGGGAGGGGAGGTTGAAAGCTGAACATTCCAAAGGGTAGATGCTGCTGGAATTAGGACTTCCATTGTAAGCTTGTGAGGAGAGATTACCATCCTTTCTTGTTTCATTTGGAAGTGGGTGAGCTTGTCAAAGTAGAGGAAAACTCTTGCTGGACCCTGGGAGGAACTTGCACAACACCAAGGCTCAGGTTGTAATGGTTCTTTTTTGTTTCCTTTAATACAAATAAGTCCATTCTTCTCAATGATTTGTTGTTAATGAATTATTTCATGTACTCCTTGGTCTATATGATGAATATGCTTTGTTTTACGAAATATTCAGGTGTTATGTAATTGTTTGACTATTACTGTATGCAGGTCTTAAAGTGAAGGAAGAGCTCATCTGGATCAGCAAGGCTGGACTGCTACAACAAGCGTTGGATTTGAGGTAGGATCGAAAAACACTTGGTTTCTCATAGAATAATGTATATTTAGAGAAGGATTGCTCTTGTTTGTCTTG
>APFE031451001.1:293575-315924 GCA_000404065.3 Pinus taeda
TTTGTTTATTTTTCACCATGGAAGGTCATTTTAATGTATTTTTACCCATCTCAAACAGGTATGAGTAATGTGTCGCTTTTTGTGCAGGACAAAGGGATTTTCAGGGAAACTTCTCATTTTTCACAAATCAAACATCAGAGTCATCTTTCAAGCCCTTTTCTGACTCCTAAAAACTGAAAAGATTGCCGAGCGTTTCTTTTACACTCGTTAAAACACAATTAAAAGACAATCCTCTTACAGCTCTTTTCTGACCGAAAAAACAAGAAAAGATTGCCGGATTTTTGTCGTTTCAAATTCGATATTGGAAATAAAATGACGTGCCCTTGATCGCTTTTTACTTTTCAGGTCAAAGGCACTAACTATGAAAATATCCTTGGTTGCAAGATCAAGCGGTTCTCCTAGGTATTATTTTATACTTTTTCGGGCTTAGGAGACACAAACTTACGAAAAAGTTCAATCTGGAGTCTTCTAAGTTTTTCAGACTCTCTAAATATGAAAACACCGAGTTTCTCCTATACTGGACTTGTTAAAATTTCGCATTAAAGGACCTGTTCTATTACAAACAGGAACGGACCACTTCTTCTTAGGGTTCGCATCAAAAACTAAGTTGGACTCATCCGAAGGATGAGCTTACAAACAATCATATGTTATCCTCCTCAAGCTTGTAAAAAATAAAGAGGTACTTGCCAGAAATGGTGGGGGAAAAATGAGAAGAATGAGCCTATTTGATATCCTTTTATCTCAAGAAAAACCTTACTACCACTCTTGAACACGACACTTATTCATTCACCTGGGTTGGGAAATCCTTTACCTCACAGTTGACCAAAATCACTTGACATTTTTAGCCGGGTTATGGGGGTCGACTTTGAGTCATTTATCACCAAACCATCTGTTGTGTCGTTATGTGTTCAAGAGGTCTGAAACAAAACATTCAACCGCAAAATACCTATCATTCATCATGTCATTATTGAGTCAGTCCTTGCAGCAACATTTCTTCAACTTGAACTATGGTTTCGTGTTGTGGGCTTGCCTGCGACGGGTCGCTTTCTATCGACATCAGCACATTATCTAGAAAGTTGACTTAGAAATCGTCAGTACCTTGAGGTCTGCATGCATCAAAGGCAGGTTTCTCGCCTTCGACGTCAGTTTTCATCATTGACTTGCGATCGAAGGATTCCATGAAATGTTCGACACCGACTCATTCATTCACATCTCATGGATTGTGCTGGGTACTTTGAGAACCATTGACATTACTGGTGGTCTCTCTCACGCTTGTTAACAGTTTACATCATTGACTGGTAATCACGTGGTTTCTACCATGTTCGACATCGACTCATTTATTCACATGGCTAGAATCGTACCAATTCGGGAAGTAGAGATGAAGACCCTGGATCTAGTTTCCACCATCCAGGCTGCGAGGAGTTTTGTATTCATTATGTTGTAGACCAATCATAAACAGATGGCTGCGTCCATGCTGTGTCTACGCGAGTCTATGATTATGATGTATTATGAAATTATTCTTGTATCAGAGTAGTTAGTCCAATAGTTAAAGTTTTGATCTGAGTATGGGGATGCCTACCTCAGTATGATATGATCTTTTACATGTATTTTGTGTTGAAAATTGCAGTTCTGACCGGGCTCTCCACAAGATGATCCTCGAAATGATAAAGTACTTCACCCTTCTTATATGATTTAATACCCTTATCTATTACAGGCTTCGTACTTTAGGGGGCAATCTGTTACACTGAATTTTGTCACCTTGACTATCTGCAGTTTATGTGGCCTCATCAATAGCCACATTGTCCTCTTTGTCAAGCCCTATACCTCTGCTCTTCATGTCAAAACTTCAAAGAGAGAGAAAGTCACTTGAAAACATGTTTATCTCTGGGTACGCAGTTTCTCTCTACCTTGCCTGCGTGTACGCATCCCAAGCTCATTGTACCTGCGTACTTGTACGCTCTGTAAATCAAGGGATGGGTGCGTACTCTTGTAAAGGTCAAAAGGCATGAGTTTCATCTTAAAAAAGTTACTTGTGGTCACTTCTAGAGCTTTCTAGAAGAATGTTTGACGTGTATTGAGCGCCTCCAGATGGTTCATGCATCCCTATGATAGAGGAACTTATCCCATCAAGAGAGGAGCTACCCCATCCAAAAGAGGGAGTATCCCATTAATGTTGGAACTGAATAACTTCCTCTAGAACACTATAAATATAGGCTTTGGGCCAGAGGAGGGAAGGTTGAAAGCTGAACATTCCAAAGGGTAGATGCTGCTGGAATTAGGACTTCCATTGTTAACCTGTGAGGAGAGATTACCATCCTTTCTTGTTACCATATTGGAAGTGGGTGGGCTTGTCAAAGTAGAGGAAATCTCTTGTTGAACCCTGGGAGGAGCTTGCACAACACCAAGGCTCAGGTTGTAATGGTTCCTTTTTTGTTTCCTTAATACAAATAAGTCCATTCTTCTCAATGATTTGTTGTTAATGAATTATTTCATGTACTCGTTGGTCTATATGATGAATATGCTTTGTTTTATGAAATATTCAGGTGTTATGTAATCGTTTGACTGTTAGTGTATGCAGGTCTTAAAGTGAAGGAGGAGCTCATCTGAATCAGCAAGGCTGGACTGCTACAACAAGCATTGGATTTGAGGTAGGATTGAACAACACTTGGTTTCTCATAGAATAATGTATATTTAGAGAAGGATTGCTCTTGTTTGTCTTGTTTGTCACTAGAGAGTCTTAGACTCCTAGGGAAGTTAGGTTTGTCCGCAAAAATAACTCTTTCCACATGACACAGCCTTCGGTCACCTCCTCGGAGATGTGGATTTTATTAACGAAATGTTTAGTTTTGCAGGTTATTAGGAGAATGGAAGCTTGGATAGATAGTTTTGATACTAGTTCCAAAACTTGTTTACTCCAAGATTCGCAAGGAAATGTATTCAAAAGGCTTTATTCAAAAGGAAAAGACAATTATCGCAGAGCAGAAGGAAACAATTTACGTAGTAAATGTTAAAACAAAGATGAAATCATTTTCACTAGCACAACAAAAAATGCTTACAAACTACTCTCCAAGAAACATTTTGTATTCTACGTGTGTCTTTTAGTAAAAATCATTTTTACTAAAAACACAGAAGTATGAAAGAGTAAGTAATATTTACAGTAAAAGGTAAAAGTAAAATCAAGTGACAGAGCATTCATGGTAAAAGAAATACAGTTGAAAGACAAATAGAAGAGGTAGATGAAAGTGTATCAGATGAAAGGTCATAAGTAAATATGACATCGAACATGAAGACCAAACAGCCAAGCAGCTTAAAGGGCAAAATATCAAAAACTAAAAGACAGCAGAACCTAAATAGTAGGGACAACAAACAATAGTTCAATAGTTGTCTCTATCTTCTTGCATGAAGATATTTCTTTTTCCTAGATTAGTTCTCAATGCAGTTTGAGATATTTTGTAAGTTATTTGGTATAAATACTTCATAATTCGAAGTATTGAGTGTGGATTGCTATACATTTGTAGAGTTATTTTGATCTCAAGCCTAAGGGTTATTGTACCAATTTTCAAGTCAATAGACTGGAGCAAGTAATAAAAATATTGCACTATAGGATTCATGAGATGAGTTATTGTAGTGACATATCTTCTTTGTGTGATTTTGTTACTTTCTTATGTATTTCATAAATTTAAATGAATTAACTAGATATTTAACTCAGAATTTGTTTAAGTACACTCTATTTTGCACAGTTAATCATTTATATGTTTTCCTCTGATATCCGGATTTGAGAACCCTTAATTGCTCTTCCATCCCAGTTGACCTCTTGTATTTCTCTTCATAAACTGGCCTAGGGAACCCTTAATTTCTCCCTGGATTCGATTGGAAACCATTCACCATCAAGCCTTTGAGATCTGTAGTAACTCCTCTATCTTGCCCTATAGACACTGTTTTTAGAACTTAATCCAGTCCTGTTTGTCTGACATTTGACCCCATAGCCCAATGGTAAAAGACAACCCTTTTAATCTAAGTAAGTGATCTCACCACCCAAATTCAAATAAAAAACCCAAGCACAATCATAACTAGCCTAAAATCAATTAACTAAAACAAAGTTAAATGAAAAAAAGAGAGCCCTCTCTGAGATTAGGAAGGCTAGATCGTGATCTCCAAAGTTGGTTTGTGGTTACCTCTATCATTTCTTTTTCTGACAACTTAGAAGAAATTTTGGAGTGATAACATACACGACCTCTCATTTTCTCAACCAAGCAAGAGAAAGTCTTATCTCTCTTCCTTTTTTATTTCTATTCTTGTTGGAGTATGCATGTGTGAGAAGAGGATGAATTTGATCAGATTCTAGAGGTCGCACATGTGATACATTAACTAACTCAGATGACAAGAAGTTGAATGAGTTTATCAACTATTTAATCGATTTATTTCACTGGGCATTGACTATAGAATAGGTTGAGTTTGACCACAAAATAGGGTAGAGTTAACAACATGTTTGGTTGTAGGTTTGACCAGAGGTCGTTGAGTATTGGGCCAACTTTGGCTAGGCTACATTTTGACTACATATTTGAGATTTTGATGTTTTGACCAATGTTGATTTGCTGATTTTTTTTACCAGGTTTGGAAGTTATTTGTCTTGGCTTATTGGTAGAAATTTCTATACAAATTGTTGATTTGTAAACCTTGCTAAAGAATAATTTCTCCTAATCAAAAATTGTTGTCTTTTCTCCATGGAAAATTTTAGGGGCTAGTATTCGTAGATGGACTAATTTTCCATGAATTTTCCAAAAAAAAGATTTGCTAATTTCCATTTTTTATAAAAAATGATTTGCCCAAATTTTACAATATAAAATTATTTTACCTTAAAAATCATCAATGTTATATAAAGAGTATATATAAAATAATTATAAATTTGATTTTTTTTACAAATACATCAGTAAACATTTTGTAGTTTGCATATTAGGGATTGGTGAGATTCGTCAATGTTTTTAAACTTCAAGATAATTTTACATCCTTAAAATTTTCCCTGGTTTTCTCCCATGGCTAGGTTTCCTAGTGAAAATATTGTTTCTATTGTGCATGGTTGTCTCTCTATTACCTTTACTATTTTTCTCTTCATTTATTGTGATATTTTTTGAAGTGTAATTGCTTAATGATATTAATGGCATAATAATATTGTTTGAAAATCATTAATAAGTAATTATGTGGCAGAAAATAGTATTCCACTATGTATCTTGTAGAAAAATCAGCAATGAAAGTATCAGAAGAAACTTGATTCCATCAAGGCAACACACTCATTAAAGTAGAAGAGCTTGTTCCCTAAATGAGAAGTTCTCCAATGCAATCAAATAACCCCTTATTGCACCAAAACCTTTCAATAGCTTAATTTTTAGCTTGCTTGTTCTTCACTTTCACTTACATTTTTTAAGTGTATTTTTCTTCATTGATAACAAAAACTTGATACTAATTCACCCACTGATGGTAGAAGTATTGTTTAGAATGTTTATTATAACACTACAAATTGAATTTCCTATTTTTCTGTATTTAGTATTTGTTTCAAGAGTTAGCTTTAAAGTTGGTATAATTAGTATCAACCTTGGCACCCAAATTTGTGTGTAACTTAGTCCCAAATAATAAATTAAAATGGAAACTACCTTCTTTCATTGTGCTCTCCTCCTGTCGTGATCTGCACTCTCTTACCATTCTTATATATTCAACACTTTTATCTCTCTAATGTCTCAGCTTCCTTTGCTCATATGCTTTTTAGTTGCTTTATTGTCTCCCTTAACTTATTCCCTAAGGCCATTTGTTGGTCAGCCCCTAGTCACCCCATTGTTGATAAATAAATGCAATCGCTCATTATGTTAGATTTCAACGACATAACTCGTTGTCACACAATAACATTTTCATCTAGGTAAATAGTGATATCAATTATTTCCCTCACAATCCCTTGAAAATTTCACTCTCGATTGTGTTGTATAACTGAGTACCCTCTATAGCAAACTAGAGAACATAACCTTCAATACACTATTCATCCAAAATTCTATTGCACATGAGACCTTATTGCTTACATAACTTAGCATTTGAATTAATTTAGGAGTCCAATTATGTGCTACCATAGGGCATTATTTTTATATTTCCTTGGATAGTATTTGTAGCTACTCGACCAAAACCATCAAGAACTTAGCAAAGAAAATTTCATGAAAATATTTAAATGCATACCTTTGCAACCATTGCTCAGGATTGATTCACTAATTTTTTGTCTACTCTACTACAATTTTTTGTTCCATCATCTATACCCATTGTTGTATTTCTTCCTTGGTAGGGCTCCACATGCCCTTAAGTTGCAAATCTTGTACCTACAATAGATTAATTTGTTGGAGAGTAGTGGGAAGAACAAGGTTCAAAATTAATTAGCCAACAAAACCCTCAAACAATGTCCCTTTCAACATCACCTGTGAGCAGATGAAGTCTCGCCTAAGGCATCTATGATGGATTTCAAGAACCTAGACAATTCTGCAGTGATGAAGGAGGCATGGATCCTACATTATCACTATTATATTCAACATAGCATTACTCCTATTACTCATAAAAATAAATTGAGTCACCCTTATTTTGTGCAATAAACCCATCCTCAAAAAACATTCAACGTAATCATAACATAGGAAGCAGAAAATTTGTCACACAATGCATAAACACAAAACATATCCCAAAATAGAACATTTTATTATAACTGTAAACTCTTTATTACATCCTCAACTGTTACATCTCACCGGCCTAATAATTCAATATTACAGTGAGAGATGACATATCAAAACAATACACACTCAAAAAATACACAACTTGAAAAATATGCAGAAAAAGCACTACTTTCCCTTTGTAATCTCAGGCTATTTATAGTTTTACATTTAGGTGCAAGATAACCCAAGAAACCCATTTTACTATGGGAATTAAATATTACCGTGCAGAAATCCCTACAAAATAAGCCTAAATACTTTCCTTATTTTTCCCCTTTTGCATGCTAACCCTTAGCTGACCTTTCTATACCTTTCTGCACTATGCTACTCTACGTGGATCCAAAATCTTGTTCTCCAAACTACTGCTCCAAAAAGATATTTAGGGAAACTTAATATTTGAGTATTCTATTACTATTGTATAGGATTTGTGTATTTGTACATTATGTATTAATTGGAACAAATAAATTTCAAGCATTTGAAGTGTCAGTGCTCTTTGGAAATATTCATATTCTAAGTGATGTGTGAGGAAGTAGATCATGGTGTGAATGGTGTCATTAAAGGCACTCCAATAGTTCCATTTTTTTGTGTAGAGGAGAGGGCCATAAGTTTGTACAACCAAAAGTGTGATGATCCTTTGAAAAGTGGAATTCAAATAGGAAATTATGAGTGGTACCAATGTTGATTTCTCAATTCTCCTTTTGCTTTCAATGTATGCAATTATCGTCTTGGTAAAGGGATTGGATATTGGAATAGTGAAAACTTGGTAGACTACGTAGATTGCAACAATGGGTCTAAATATTTTGTAGTGAATCATCTTTCTAATAAATTAGAATAGGAGAAATGCCACCTACAATGACTAATGAAGCCACACTAGTAGTGTTGCTTCCACAGTGGTATGTTTGGACAAGAGAATTAATATCAATGCTAAAATAAATTCTAGTGTGGAAGATGTTAAGGCTATGGGGAAAATAAGCAATGTCCCAAATAAGATCAAACCTTTGTTGTTAGTACCTAAGAAAATTATTTCACCTTTTACTAAAGAATACTATGTTTTGGCCACCGTTGGCAACATATGCCAATTTTTGGAGCTTCTCTCTCACTTCGAGATGTGAAACTCATTTATGTAAACCTTTTTATGTAATACCTAAGCAAATTGACCAATGTAAGAACATTAGTTGTTAATGGCATGTACTTTTATACATAATCCTTATAGATTTTTAAATTTATTAGCAAAGCGACTGAAATTGAAATTAAGAAATAGAAACAGTACAAAAGATTTAACAATGAAAAATTTCTCACTAACAAATATATTATCACACAATATATACTTATGTACATGCTTTTATTTTTACTAGTAAAAAACACTTAAAGCACTATCTCTCCATAAAATAAATTAATGATCTTTCACACTTTTCCATGTTATTCTTCAAACCATGTTATATGTCATCCAAAATATTAATTATTATTTTAATCATATTAAAAACCAAAATACTATAAATGTTCATGACGAATTGAAATATTTTAATGGTAAGTAAAATATTTTTATATTTTTTTATCTTATAATATAATGTTTTATCTTCCCACTGTAAATAAAATAACAGAGATAGATATATTTTTTATTGTAAAGCATGTAAAGTATTTATTACGTTTTCTCCAATATTCCACCACCTCTGCCATGAGTGTAGGGTAAGTAAAGATATCGGGGAAGGATTATTATATGAGCTATGTTCTAAATTATCAATAAATAATCGTTTCGATCAACCATTATAAAAAACCTAAAGTGCTTTGAATGCCCATGGTTACCTTACAAGCTAGCAATAAAGTACTTTTTGTATTTTTTTTGTATGGTAATCCTCTTTCTCTCCACACTTAATACATTAATCATTTATGGATACCATCCTATTCATTCGAAGGTACATATTCCAAAGGCTTTTTCTTTGGCCAGGGGAACATGCAGTAAATGGGCATTGAAACTTGGTTGGAGTAATATCACCACCACTAACAATTGACATTTTTTACTGAAGTGATGTTGAGAAATAAATTGTGCTACATTCATGTGTAAGTTCTAAACTTGTTAACATGTTAATGCTTTGTACTTTCATTTTTCCTTTGCTTATTCATGGTTTAACAAACTCTTGTTCTTCTGGTTTAGTCACGATCTTTTCATTATTACGTGGTTAGTTAGCTTCTTGTGGATGATTTATCACTGCATAAATGGTATAGAAATGCGCTATTCTAAAAGGACCACTGATGGACTAGTGTTCAAAGAAAACACAGTTAAGTTGCACTTGCATATTTAATAATAGTAAATTAAGGAATTTATAAATGGAGTTATTTTTAGTGTGGTTTTTTGGATTTTCTAATGTTGGAATTAGGTTGAAAATTTTGAGGTGAAATCTTGATTTGTGTTATTTAAATTAGTTTTTTTAACTGTATATATAGATTCAGCACCTTGAAAAACCCTAGAGCATTTCGATTGTGCAAGATTATCCATTAAACTTTTGATTTTTACAAATTCCTGTTAAATTTTAGAAAAATTAAAGTAGAAAAACCCACCAAAATAACTTCCAAAACACCTCACTAAAAACAACTCGTTTATAAATTCAGTTTGGGAATTATAAATGCAATCATACGGCAGTAAATTCAGTTTGGGAATTATAAATGCAATCATGTGGTAGTGGGAATTGTAATTATATCCATCTGCCTTCCTCTCTGACAGGTTAGCTATTGATAACAGCACCATCAACGCCATACCTATGGAGTCGTCGTCTTCTTCGTTATCCATCGAGATTCCCAGTAGGCTAAGAGTCTACGAAGACGGAACGGTTGAGCTTGTTAGACAAGGGTAGTGTTCCCCCTTCTTCACAAATTGGTAATGAATCCATCGAAGGAGTAGCATCCAAGGACGTGGTCATTGATCCTCTAACAGGCGTATTTGTTCATATTTTCCTCCCTCCCCTCGAGGTGAAGAATGGAAAACAAAAAGTTCCAGTACTTGTCTACTTTCATGGAGGGGGTTTCTGTCTGGGATCAGCTGTCTGGCCAGGTTGTCACAACCATGTCAGTGAATTGGCTTCAGAGGCCAAGGCAATAAGTGTGTCGGTGGAGTACAGGAGCGCTCGAGCATCGTCTCCCTGCGGCATATGACGATTGTTTCGGTGTCCTTGAATGGCTCAACCACCAAGCAGAGCTGAGGGTGTGCGCATCGATCTGTGGCTCGCTTCCCACGCAGATTTCAGCAAAGTGTTCTTGGCTGGTGACAGCGCTGGAGGCAACACATCCACCAGATGGGAATACTTGCGACTGAAATGAATTTGGATGCGCTGCGTTTACCAGGGTCCATTCTGGTTCACCCCGCGACGGAAAAGAACGAATTGGCCGCGAAGTGGGGCAACAGGTGGAGGGGAGTTTTAAAGAGTTGGCGGATGCGATATGGCCAACGGTCCTCCCCGCAGGCGCGGACAAAGACCACCCTTTCGCAAACCCAATTGGACCCCGTTCTCCGGCCCTGTCCAATCTGGTGTGTGGACGATTGCTGGTATTTGTGGCGGAGAAGGATATGCTAACAGATCGTTGTGTTTTTTATTACGAAGCTCTAAAGAAGTGGGCAAAAATGCGGATTTAAATCTATTTTATGTTGTAAGGCATTCTCTTTTTAGAACAACTCCCCTATGTTCATTCATGGATCTTCTCTTCACGGTCAGAGCCCGTCAGATCGCTTGTTAGACAATTGAAATTTCATCCATTGTTTGATCTCACCATTTTCCGTTGACTCCAAATTATTCGGTTTTTATATTATTTAGTTTCTATGAATTGTTTGTCAATTCCTATTTATTTGTTTTCTATATTATTTAGTTTCTATGAATTGTTTGTCAATTCCTATTTATTTGTTTTCTATATTATTTAGTTTCTATGAATTGTTTGTCAATCCCTATTTATTTGTTTTCTATATTATTTAGTTTCTATAAACGAGCCGTGGGTCACCTGAAGAATTCTTCATTTGCTGAAGGAGTGTAAGCATTAAAGGGTTTTTATGCATGAATAAGTTGCAGGAAATCCTCCATTGGGCGCCTTGTCCAGAATTATTATAGAGGCCAAATTCGTTGACCAACTTAAGGCCAAGGCAAATAAATTGTGTTCGAATTTTAACATTGAATATGTTTACTTAACACACAACCACCACCAATAGATAGGATGCATTTTATATTGAGTTTCTATAAATCGGTCGTGGGTCGCCTGAAGAATTCGTCATTTGCTGAAGGCGTGTAGGCATTAAAGGGTTTTTAGGCATGAACACGTTGTAGGAAATCCTTGATTGGGCGCCTCGTCTAGAATTATTATAGAGGCCAAATTTGTTGACCAACTTAAGGCGAAGACAAATAAATTGTGTTTGAATTTCAACATTGAATGTGTTTACTTAACAAACAACTACCAATAGATAGGATGCATTTTATCTTCGAAGTGGACTTTGCAGAATGAGGAGGTGGAAATGAGAACACCTTGCTTTAATGGTGTTGATCTTGAAATCCTCTTAAATGAAGCTACAATTCTTGTTGGAAGATTTATTAAGTTTCATTGTTATTTCTATCACTTAACACTTTGTAAAAATTCTAGGTTACCATCAATTTTTTTTAATTTCAAGGAAGTCATTACTCTGAGGATTTAGTGATATATAAAGTTGATCATGATATCCATTAGTATTGTGTGCTACTTCTTTTCCATTAAAGGATCTCCATTTGTGGTAATTCGTGATTGTCCAAAAGAATCTCTTTGTTAAGATGATCTTAAGCTTTTTCCTTGTAGCTTATGATCATATCAATTTTGCAATTGCAACATGTTTAAACTAATAATGGATGGAAGCTAAAGGTTCTTTTCTTCCATTTGGCTAACTTGTTCATGGTTGCAAAGTATTCTTGGCTTCTTAATTTACCAGTGATATTTGATCGTTTTATGAAATTCAGGTTTGAAGGGTACATAACTATGTTGAGACGATTGATAGTGACATGCTATTAAATTAGTTTAATTTCCATAATTAAATTAAACTATACCTTTTTCAACCAATATCTATTAAAGACAAAAATGAGAAGATTTCGATCATCTATCCCATAATTGCACAATTAAATTTAGTTAGTGATTCACTAATAATGTAAAGTAAACTGAATATAGGTAAATAATGAGGTGGTATTCAATTAATTTGATTTCCTTAATTAAATTAAACTATACCTTTTTCAACAAGTATCTATTAAAGAGGAAGAAGAGAATATTTCCAACAACTATTGACGCAGTGCACAATTAAATTTAGGCAGTAATATAATACTTTTGGTTGATGGAATAGAACCATAAAGCCACGACGATGCAATGCCATTCTTGTTTTGCAGGATAAGAGATCATAAAACATACCACCTTCATATCCATGGTGGCCACGATGTTTTCTGTGTGCAGTTCTAATAACTATTGTTTTCTTATCAAGGTGGTTTCACTGATTGTGAATTTATCACCACATGACTCAAACCAAAATTCTCTTTTCCTCCTCAACTATTGTTTTCTTGTCAAGGTAGTTTCATTGATTTTGAATTTATCACCACGGGACTCAAACCAAAATTCTCTTTTCCTCTTCCTCCGGGCCTCAAAACCTCATTCTTTCTTTCCAAGATAGATGGATTTTCACTTGCCGTCCGATTAACAACAATTGGAACTTTATGGGTCGATTCTAAACTCTATGGGGAGCTCATATAGAGCTAGCCTTCCAACTCTCAGGTCCCTAATCCAAAAGCACCAGAGCTGGAAAATAACTTTGTAGATTTGCAACAACTGAGGCTGGACTTTGGCTCCAACACCTTCAGAGCCTCAATCGAGCTTATAATGGGACTGGAAGAGTTTCGGAGCAACATTTTTGCAGAGCATAAAAATAAAAAGGAAGATGAAAAATGCTAATAGCCTATGAAACTCAGTTAAAAATAATTTTCTTTCAGCTCAAAATCAAGGAACATAACAGTATTATATGGAATATTACTACCAATTGGATCTGTTTAAGGTCTATAAATTCACATTACTACACGATTATCTCCAGAAAACTCTCATATGTTTATAATTGATTGATAAGACTTACTTCATCTATGCTCTTAAGCTATTTATGCAAGGGAACCCTTTTGAACTTATATCTTCTTGCCAATTGAATTTCTCTATGAAGTTTCCCTTGGTAAGAAGGTCATTTTTTTATGAGAATTTTCTTTGGAATGAGTTTTTCCACATTTCATGTAAACTTGCTCAATAAAATATAATTTAGAGAATTTCCTTGTTATTTTCTAATTCTTTTAGCTACTAATGATGTTCTTGATAAAATTTATACTTTTGCCAGAGAAATACATTTTTTCTTGTATAAATAAAAAAACTAGAAACTATGGCTCATTGTAGACATTTTATATTTGATAGGAAAGACCTCCTGTCTAAGAGCTTTAGTTGTGTGATAAAATTTATTTTTATGATCTTGGAAAGGAACACATTACTACGAGAATTGGGCTTCTAAACTCTTTGGTTGGGATAATTTTTCTCTTTTTCTAAAGACTCCCTATTGTTCCATGGAAATGCTGAATTTGGCACTTGGTTGAATGCCCTTTTATGTTGCAGGCCTTTGCCCCTAACTATTTGGTATTTGGCACAATATTTGTTGAAATCTATCTTCGGCCTATTGATGGCAAGAGATTTTGGTACACCCCCAATTTTTGTTGTCGGTTTCATCGTTACAACATGTGTTGCTCATGCTCAGATGTCAACTTATATAAGTTATTTGAGAAAGGGAGATGTGGCACTAACCATTGTCTTAACTTCCTTGACAACTATATCATTTGTAACCATTACGGTTGTGTTGACTAGTCCTCTGATAGGTTCTATAGTACCAGTGGATGCAATAGCAATATTCAAGTCAATACTATAAGCATATTGTAAAGTCATGATAATTACTTTCTCCTTATCTACAAACTTTTATAGATATATAACCTCTCTTACTAGCATTCATGTGTTCTTGGTTGTTCAGATCCCTATGGCCATGGGTCTAGTCTAGTCTTGTATACCTATGCCAAATATTTTATTTATATATTCATGCCATTGATGGCCATGGTCTGCACATCACTCTTCATTGGAACCCCACTTGTACTAAATCAAAGTGAGGTTATATCCATGGAAGGCTTCAAATTAGTGCTTCCCGTACTGTCATTCCATACTTTTTCATTCGTGATTAGCCACTGGGTGGCCAAATTGCACCTGCTAAGGTGGTTTCCAATTCATTTGAATTTAATTTAATTTATTTCATTCATACTTTTTCTTTGTGACATGCAGTTCTCTTTGAATTAATTGATGCATTATTCTTTCATTTTCTTCTTTAATGCATTTTCATATGCAAGGCACGTGATCTACTAGAGAAATCATGGATAACAATGGTCTCTATTTCATACACCATCTCTTTATTATTTAATACTCTTACCATTGAAGCCTGCATTTCTTAGACAAACCAATAGAGTTTGAGACAAAAAATTAATAGGCTATGTATTGTCTTGCTCGAACACAACTGACTGATTGTTTCTTATTGTTCAATAGAAAAGAAGAGAATGTTCGCAGAACTATTTCACTTTGCACCAGAATGCAGAGATGTACCCTTATTGTACTATTAGCCACAGAGTTCCTTGGTTGTACTAATGCAGGCCTGGTAACCTTTTCTGTTGTGGCTATGGCTATCATGGATTTAAGCCTTGCATCATTTTAAGGCAAAGGATCTAGAATCAAACACATGCCTACCAAAATTTTGACAAAACTAGGCACTTCTTTCAATGTAGAAAGTTGTAATGCATACTCCTAAAGAAGAACCAGTGAAAAATAATGTACCTTCCACAACACAGCATATACCTACCAACACAACTTATTCATATTGTAAAAGTGATCCAATAAATCTCCATGTATTCCTACAATAAAAGTAATTGAATCAATCTTTGTGAATTAAGTATGTTGTATTAGTAATTTTATCATGTATATCCATTTGTGCCATTCCAAGCTAGACATGAAAACATAATAGAATAATGGGTTTAATCTTCACTATATAATATTGAAGGAGTAACTAGAAATTCTGTCGTCAGTCCAACTTAAGAGTAAATGTAGTTTGTTAGGACTAGCTTGGCTCACTGAAAGATCCCTAAGACTGGTAAAACTAGTTGGGGAATCTTATTCCATTTAAACATTACCACAATGATTTTGGCTAATACAAAGCTCTAACAATATCAGGGAGAAATTCCTTCAACGTGTGTATGCAATTTGAATACCATGGCCTAACAATAAAATTGAGTAATGGAGATGATTAGCATACCTAAGAAATTTATAATTGAATATGAACTAAGGGGGAAAATATATGGTTTCTTTGCTATATTGGACTCTGCTAGGGCAGCATAAATTTGCAACTTGATAACTTGTTGATTGGTTTAATTTGTACTTGAAGGGGGTTTTGGATATGTTCATAAAGGTATACTTCCCAATGGCTAAGATGTAGTTGTTAAACAGCATAAACTTGCAAGATCTCAAGGTGATTTGGAGTTTTGTTCATAGGTGGAAATTTTGAGTTGTGATCAACATCATATTGTTGTGATATTAATTAGGTATTGTGATAATTTCCAGCATCTCTACTTGTTGAACCTGAACATTGATTTTGACAAGAATCATATCTACTCCAAGAAAACCTTAAATGAAATTTTCATCCGCTTTAGCTACATTTTTGTCTATTAATGGATTTTTTGTAATCACATTCATCAATAGTGATTAATCATTTCAACGAGATAAGCAAGTGAATCAAAAGTAGACAGATTCTAGACCAATTTAATTCAGCATAGTAACATACCTGAAGAGATTTCTATTACAAATAAAAAATAGTTATGAACCAGATTTACCAAGAGGATGGACTAGAAATGCATGTATGCTAAATAAATAATGTCAAATTGCTTTCAAGGAATCACTAGAAAACCTGCCACTAATGGTATGAAGTTGAAAATTTTGTCATTTCAAAGATCAAACTTCACTCTAATGTGAATCAGAATTTAAAAACAAATCAGAATTTAGTTGAAAAAAGTTAAGCTTCATATTGTTCCAAAACATTTAAATCTAATTTGTGACTTGAGTTTGACAAAGCAATTAACATTTTTCTTATTTATTCATGACAATTCCTCATGTAGTCATTGTTGGGTGGTAGCTCATTTTTCCTATGATATTGCCTTACGGCATTTCCTTTGCAACATGTGGTGCAATTGCTAGTTAATATCTTTTCAATGCCATATGAATTTATATTAAGAATTTAATGAATTACACATCTCTATCTCTCTCTCTCTCTCGCTCTCTCTCTCTCTCTCTCTCTCTCTCTCTCTCTCTCTCCTCACCACACACACACACACATATATATTCTCCCTCTATACATGTATATATTAGTTACTTGGATATTCAAATAGTTCATTTATGTATTATATTTTTTATTTTTATTTTTACTATTTTATCTCTTTAAAGTTGATATAAAATTATGTTAGGTAACATATAGATTGAAATATTTTATTTATAGTTTTGAAAGTGAAATTGAATTGTTTTTTACTACGTTTCCTTTGTAATATACATAATTGGCCTAGATCCATCCTAACACTAAATGGATCAAAATTCTTGAGGCACAAACCTCTTTTTTGAGTGAAAAAAATGAGGAAAGGTTTACTTCTCTAGATATTTGATCCCTCTTGGTGTTTGATAGATCCAGAGTTAAGATGGATTATTTCAATCCTCTTTTTTGAGTGAAAAACTTGAGGAAAGGTTTACTTCTCCAAATCTTTGATGCCTCTCAATGTTTGATAGATCTAGGGTTAAGATGGATGGTTTCAATCATGAGCAGTCACACAAAATTTATTGAACATCCATTTGTTCTAATAATTTCTAATATGCTAAATAGGTATAAGATTAATTTGGTCATTTTAATTTTAAATTTACTCAATTACCTCAGTTTTTTGAGATATAGACATTGTTAATAACTTGAATGATGAAGAATGATTAAATAAAAATTTTGATTGCAAAGTAATAATGTAATGCTGAATGATAGAAAATGTGAATAATAAGAATGTAGTCAATTACAAATAGTCTGCATTGCAATCAATCTCAAACTATTTTCTTCTATTGTTCTTGTTGTCACACCTGTTAGCTTTTCCATATTTTCATTTCGATAATATGAAAAGGGTAGTTGAAATCATAGACCATTCAAATCATTAACTCAATCTATTTTAGTAAACATTCGACATTATCTATCTTGCACTTCAATATTAATAGTAGTTTTTTCCAAGGTCAATTATTGTGACTTAAGGAGTGTTAAACCCCAAGTAAGTTTTAATGGAAGTTATTTTATATTACCTAGTTTGAATGCAAACTTACTAATAATGTTCAATGATCGAAAATGGGAATCATAAGAATGTAGCCAATTACTAATATCTTACAATTTCAAGAAGCAAACATTTCAGGTAAGAGAACATTTTATTAAGATGAAAATTCAAGTATTTTAATTATAGTTAAATTAGTATAATACATAAATCAATTTTAATGTACGTTATTTCGTAACATTTTTTTACACTATAATAACTCAAAATTTGCAGTTTCTAATGAAATTAAACTGGAATCAATGGACACAAATTTCTTCTAGTCAATCTGTGGAAAGAAAAACATATAATATAAATGCATGCAATCATTCAATCACAATGAACACAATATTGTTACTGGAGAACCCAACTGGGAAAAACCCCTCCATTGTTTATATTATATCAAATGAGAATATAGATCTATCACAATGACTACTTCAATCCTTGAAGTTCAACCTATACTGCAATAATGTCTTTTCTTGCTAAGTCTACTTTGGAAAAATACTTAACCAAATCTAGGCCTCCTGCTCCTATTGTTTCCTTGCACAATTCTTGAGTAAATTAGAACCTAAAGAATAAGAAAATATCCTATTTTCTTATGCAATTCCCAAGATACAAATCACACCTGCTACATGTAAACAATGTATAGTCAATAGTATATAATAATGATTACATTAATGTCGTTTTCCTCCACTCAACTAGGAAATTCAAATTACATGCATGACTAAGGCTAATTTTTAGTAAATTGTCCAGTTAATTGAGAGATCAATGAGTTAACAATAGTTACAACTACTCAATTAAACTCCTACTGACTCTATTCGTGACTAGAGATCAAATAACTGAGTTTCACTAACTATAACTCCACTAGATTTCCAGATCTTAGCAACAAACTCATGCAAACCTCCACTTCTTACCCACAAACTCAAATTGATTGACTCAACCATGTGAATTAGCCATTTCACCCCTTCTAATTGCAACTCAAGTCATCTTGCTGATGTGGAAATTCAATTTTCTTTATTTGACTAAAACACAAGTGAAATGAAGCATTTTCTTGCTACAACTTAACACTCCCTCTTAGCAAGAAAAGGGTTAAGAAATACCCCAATCCTACTCCTGTGTAACTTGAACATTCATCTTGACAAAACCTTTGTCAAAATGTTTGCATCTTGCTGCTCTTTGGGAATGCACTACAACATGATAACCCTCCTCGGCACACAATATCTAAGGTGATGGTACCTTATGTCTATATGATTGGACCTATCACGAAACATTAGGTTTTCAGAGAGTTTGATACAACTTTGATTTTCATAGTGTATCAAAGTAGGCTCCATCCCATGACTAAAGAGACCAACCAAGATCTTCCTCATCCAAATAGCCTCGCATGTTGCTAGACTAGCAACCATATAACCAACCTTTGCTGAGCTAAGTGCTACAGATATTTGTTAGAAATTGCTACTGACCCAACACTAAAGATAAATCTCAATGTGATCTCCATGTCTGATGGACTCCCTAACCAATATGCATATGTGAAGCCTTGGAGCTTCACTCCATTAGTCTGCATGTACCATAAACCAAAATCTATTGTTCCTCTAAGGTGTAGAAAATCCTGTAGGTTCACAAGCTCATGTAATCTACTAAAACAAGAGACAAGAATCTACTTCTACTATTTACAATGGAAGCCCATAAACATCGAGAAAATAATAATCAATAAAGGAAGATATTCAAAGGAACATAACACAATAAATATCTAGGGAAAGCCACAACTCAAAACCCCACTATCTATATAGTGGAATCCCTCAAGGATCACTTCCTGAATCCATGCACTACCAGTGAAACTTAGAAAAATCTAAAACAAATAGTACATTGTCCCTGCACTCTAGTCTCAACTGGGTCTTTCTCAAAATCAACATGCATGAGTTTCTGATGGTGGAACCTTCAGATAACTAGAGTTGCACTAATTAGGTAAATAGTGTCCCAACTGATTGGAACTAATTTAACTGGACTTATCTCAATAAACTGAGTTAACTAATTACAACTCATTCATAACTCATCCTGGACTCCTATAAGTTAGGGAGAACATGTACATGTCTCCTAAAAGACTTCCAATTCGAATTTCCTAAATTAATTAAGTTAGTTAAACTTCATTAATTATTTTCAAATTGCTATGACAAAAGAATTCTATTTTAATTCACATTTGATTCAAGGAAAAATTAAACTAAAATTTCTTGTTGCCATTTCTCAACACTCCCTCTCAACAATAAAGGGATTATCCACTACCCCGATACTGTCTCTACGAAACTTAAATTTACATCTTGGCAATACTTTTGTCAAGATGTCAGCCTCTTACTCCTTTGTTGGAATGTAATCTAACAACATGATCTCCTCAGTACACAACCTCTGAGATGATGATACCGGATATCTATATGTTTGGACCGATCATGAAAAAATGGATTTTCAGAGAGTTTGATAAAACTTTGATTATCACAATAAATCACTGTCGGATACATCTGCTGACTAAACAAACCAACCATGATCTTCCTCATCCAGATAGCCTCACATGCTACCTGAATTGAAACCATGTACTCTGCCTCTGCCAAACTAAGTGCAATCGATCTCTATTTCTTGTTGTACCAATAAATTGTCATTGACCCAATACTAAAGTTCCCTCTTGATGTGGTCTTCCTGTCAGATGGACTCCCTGCCCAATTTGCATCGATGAAGCCTTGAAGCTTCACTCCCTCTATTTGTTTGTACCATAACCCAAGCTGAGTAGTGCCTTTGAGGTATCTTAATACATGCTTTTCCACCTTCCAATATAGCTTGATAGGCCTAACCATCGCTTGACTAAGCTACTTAACTGCATAGCACATATATGGTCATGTGTTCACCAAGTACATGAGTGAACCCACAAGCTGCCTGTAAATAATAGCTTGCAATACTTCCCCTGAAGTAGCATCCTCCTTCCTCCAGTTACCAACTAGAGGACTCTCCATGGGTTTACTGCTCTCCACGCGAAATCTCTTGAATATCTCGTTGGCATACTTACCCTGAGATACAAACAACTCCCCATCTCCCTGCCATACCTCCATGCCAAGAAAGTAATGCATTAGCCCAATGTCCTTCATCTCAAACTCTCTTGTAAGGTCATCCTTGCAATATTGGATGAGCTTCTCATCACCTGTTAGTATGGCATCATCTACATAAAGAACAATGATCAACAACTTACCTTCCAGCACTATGTGATACAGGTTCACATCTGCTTCACTCTTCGTGAATCCCAACCCAGTGAAGTAGCTATCTATCCTGGTGTACCAAGCACGGGGTGCTTTCTTTAGCCCATACAATGCTCTCTTGAGTCGGCACACATGTGACTCACAGTTTCAGGTTTCAAAGCCTTCGGGTTGCTCTATGTACACCTCTTCTTCAATCGTGCCATTTAGGAAAGCAGTCTTCACATCCATCTGATGGATCTTCTAACCCATCTGTGCTGATAGTGCCAAAATGGATCTTATTGATGAGTACCTTGCAATAGGAGCAAAGGTCTCTTCATAGTCAATCCCCTCTACTTGTGAAAAGCCACGGGCCACAAATCCGGCCTTATGACTCTCCACACTACCATATGTAGCTTTCTTTACCTTGTAAAGCCAACGGGATCTCACAACTGACTTGTCCTTTGGTCTCGGGACCACATCCGAAACACTTTTTTGAACTATGGAATCATACTTCTCCACCATTGCATCAACCCAAACTGGCTGATGCACTGCTTCCTGAAAGGAAGATGGCTCTGTCACAACACATACACCCATAAGTGCCATGTATCCAGTGTACCTCTCGGGTTACCTCCTCTATCTCCGCTGAGAAGAGGGTGCTCCCACATTCTCCCGTGCATCATCCAACAATGTGTTAGCCTCTCTAGTGTGCTTTATTCCCTCTCTCGAA
Source organism: Pinus taeda (assembly GCA_000404065.3). Classification (NCBI taxonomy): domain Eukaryota; kingdom Viridiplantae; phylum Streptophyta; class Pinopsida; order Pinales; family Pinaceae; genus Pinus; species Pinus taeda. The sequence goes on from APFE031451001.1 coordinate 314,661, forward strand.
GACTTTTCCTAAGTGGATGTCTCCAATCCAGAAACCTCTACATGTGGCTGATCCACATCAATCTGAGGCTCCTCAACCTTAGGAACTAAAAGTTCCTCCTCTACATGCAGCTCAAGCTACCTCTCAAGAGATACTCACATCGCCTTCTCCTCATCAAACTTGACATCCTTGTGAACCACTGTCATTCGACTGGTCGGCATGTACACCCGATAGTTGTGGGGTCTATCAATGTACCCCACAAAGATCCCCAACTTTCTTGTTGGCTCAAGCTTCTTCTATGCATCTTGGTCACATGGAAATAAACCTATGTGTCACGTGGAATTAGTCGATCTTGCAGACAAGACAGACCTTCCTAGAATCTAATGAAGACCTAATGACAAACAAACCAACGAGACACTATATTTCTCTAAATGTGCTTTATAAATAATGGCAAACAAATGTGTTTAAGGGCCTACCTCATGTCCAACGCAAGTTCGGAGATGCCTTCGCTCCTTTGATCCAAGTAAGTTCCTTTGTCTGCAAGCACAAACAAGGCAAACGATTAAATAGCACCTGAATATCCAAATTTATAAAACATATTTAACATGAAAGTCAAGGAGTCCATGAAACAAATAACATAAGATACTTGTCGAGAAAAATGAGCTTGATTGCATTAATTCAAAAGAGAAGAACCTTACAAACTTTGCCTTGACGCTGTACAAGCTCCTCCCAGGGTCCAACAAGAAGTCTCCTCTACTTTGACAAGCTTCACTCCAGGGAAAATTTTAAGGATGGAAAATTTTCTTGAACTTTAAAACATTGGCGAATCTCACTAATCCCTAATATGAAAACTATAAAATGTTTATTGATATATTTGTAAAATTATTCAAATTTATAACCATTTTATATATAGTCTCTACATAACGTTGGCGATTTTTAAGGTAAAATAATTTTATATTCTAAAATTTGGGCGAATCATCTTTTATAAAAATGGAAATTGGTGAATCTTTTTGTGGAAAAATAATGGAAAATTAGCCCACTGGGCGAATATTATTCCCTAAAATTTTCCATGCTTCACTCACTCCCCAATGAGGCAAAAAAGTTATGTGATCTCTCCTCTTAAGCTCAAATAGGAAGTCTTGATTTCACTAACATTTACCCTCAAAAGTTCAGCTTCTAACCTCCCTGGCCACTGACCCAATGCCTCAATTTATAGTGCAATGGAGATCAGTTACCAGCTCCTTCTTCAAAGGGATAGAGTCATCCTTCAAAGGGATAGCTCCTC
>APFE031451001.1:318220-342595 GCA_000404065.3 Pinus taeda
TCCACGTAACAAATGCTTCTAGAAAACTCTAGAATTAACCCAAGATGAGTTTTTTAAGATAAAGATTGCGCCTTTTAAATTTTACAGGGGTACGCACCCTCCCCTTTACATACAGAGCGTATAAGTACGCAGATAACTTGAACAAAAGGTGCGGGCCTGCAGGCAAAAGTAAGAGAAAGTGCGGAACCAAAGTTACATTGCTTTTTTGATGTCTTTCTCTCATTTCTCAAGATTGTTTTGAAGAGCTAAGGTTTAAGATTTGCTTAGGAAGCTGGTATAGGTAATGATAGGCCTACACCGACTACAAATAATCAAGGTGACGATATTTTTGTGTAACAATAAGCATACAAAAAAAGATGTAAACAAACCTATTAAGTAGAAGGAAGAATTACAACCATGAAGTCGGATCCATTGTCACTCTTCCATCTTGGGTTACAAAGAGAATCAAATCAGTAACACAACACTCCGACAGCATAACACTACTTACATACAATCTCAATACTCACACCAATGATATCTCCTTACAAATTCTTAACGTCCACCCCCTAATCACTTAGATGAGTGCTCAATTTATAGGTAAATGGAGGAGGTTTGATCATAAATGAGGTAATTGAATGGGCTTCCAAAATTAGATTTAGTTTCCATCGAGGAAGGGATAAGAGGATAGGACGTTACGTAACTCATTCCCTATCCAATTTCGAGGTCATAGGTGATGATAAATGTGGGAATCTTCTAGATGGCTCGAGAGGATAAGAATATTCCAAGAATCCTATGATGATTTCACTCAAACTCGAAGAAGGTAGCTCAATGTGGGCTTAGGTGCTTTGTAGAGCACCCTCACATGGGCCTACTTGACCTCAAGCGCACTCACCCCTTACCAAGGCTATGCTGGTCCCTCAAGGAGGCAATTCTTGAAGGCTTCAGGCCAACAAACTCTCATGGAAGGAGGCACTCAAAGTGATGAATTGTCTAGGGCATGTAGCAACTAAATTAGGGTTTGATGATCCTTAATGGTACTCATGTGAATAATGGGACTAATGTGCCCAAATGCATTTGTAATAAACATGCTCCTCCAAATGGGTCATCCACGCCTCTTGTTTCTCAACCTTTTTTCATAGAAAATTATGGTTCCGCGAGACCACCACAACGTGGTCCTAGGCATGACATTGGAAATAATACATCAATTTGGCGTGATACTCCTCTCTAACTCAATTTAAATTCTCAAGACAATCTAGAATTGAGTGAACCACATCCCAGCGGGGCTCTGTGCAATAGCCTTGTCGCTCATAGTGGGCACCCTCACACACCGACACATGACACTTGAAACAACCATGACAAACTAAACCCCCTCTCTACACAATAGGCAAAGCGAGGTAGCCCTGACTTCAAACTTAGCTCCTATGTCTACCACCTCGAGCTGCTCACCCCACACATCTAGAACTTTTAATTTTAGGTATGTTCTATGCTTAGAGAAATTTATTTCAATTTTCATAGTTAGATCCATATCTTTCCGAGATTAGCAATCACATGAGCATTAAAGTAAACTTGTAGATAGAACATAAACATATATCATAGAAGACAAGCTAAGACAAGAGGACACAAGATGTGGCGCTAGCCAGGGACAAACCCTAATGTGGTGAAACCCTTGATCAATTATTCTTATATGTTCTTCAATAGTTCCACAGAGAGAGAGAGAGAGAGAGAGAGCGATAGTACATTTGCAACAGAAGCCAACACTTCGACTTATCTAGATAAGAGTATAAATCATCTCTAAGAAGATGAGATCACTTGAAGACATGCTACTTCAACTAATTCTCCAAGGTGACTCCTTCACCATTCATTGTGCTACATTTCGTCATCATGCTGCACCCATCATTACTATGCTACATCTCATCAGTTTCATTAATCATGACTGTACCCATCATTGTACTGCATTATGTACCATTGTTGCACCATGTTGCCATCCTCACCTATGTGTTGGTTGCACCTTGCTTGCTTGTTGTCCCTTGCTTGGTTGTTTTCCCTAGCATGCTTTTTGTCCTTAGCATGCTTGTTGTTGCATGCTAGTTGTCCCTTGCATGCTAGCTGTAACATTGCATGCTTGGTGTATTTGCTGCTAAGTACCATACAATTGTACCAATGTTAGTTAGTTGTCCTTTGCATGCTGCTCTCCTTCAGAGATAGATGCTCCAGTTGTTTCGGAAGTTCCCGAAAATTCTAGTAGTTCCAACTGTTCTGGTATTTCTGGGTTTTCTCGCAGTTCTGATTTTTCTGACTTTTTTGGTAGTTCCAGCTTATGTGGTATTTTTGGTTTTTCTAGCAGTTCTGACTTTTCTGGTAGTTCTAGGAGTTCCAGCTATTTGGTAATTTCCGGTAGTTCCAGCTTTTCCGGCACTTCCGACTTTTCCATCTTTTCTCAAGTTTTGGCTTTTCTCGTAGTTCCATCTTTTCCAACATTTCCGTCTTTTTTGATAGTTCTAGGTTTTTTTGGCAGTCTAGCTTTTCTGGCTTTTCCGACAGTTCTGACTTTTCTGGCTTTTCTGCCACTTCAACCTTTTCCAACAATTCTGGATTTTCTGGTAGTTCCTACTTTTCTCGCTTTTCTCGCAGTTCTAGCTTTTCTAGTAATTTATGCTTTTTCGGCAGTTTCAGCTTTTCTAGCTTTTATGGCAGTTCTAGCTTTTCTGGCATTTCCGACTTTTCCGATAGTTCCATCTTTCTACCATCTCGATCACGGCAACGTTATTCCTTATGATCTCTCCTCCTACTAAGTCCCAAAGACAAGTAGAGAGAGGAAGAGATCCCAAGTGTGTTGAAATGACTTGAAGGCCACCTCTATTTATACTAAAACATTGAACACATGTGGGGTTTATTTGGTTGTTGGCCGACCTTGAAAAATTGTCTTATAGCATAAATAAATTAATAACTCCATGAATACTTATCGGAATTGAATGATCTTTAGATCAATCCTACACCTCTAGATGAGAGGGATCCAAGGAAAATATGAGCTGCCATAAATAAGATGGCACACATGGAGTTTGGCCCTAGTTGCAATTCTAACACCCTCTCAAGTAGTGAGAACTCCATCCATCGATCCATATGTTTCGCTCTACTATCTCTGCCATTAGTGCCCTACACTAATCTGCTCTCCTCTGATCTACTGAGCTCTGCTCTTCTGACCTCCGCTCTACTGAGCTTTGCTCTACTGAGTTCTACTCTCCTGAGGTCTGCTTTTCTTTGCTTGTCTCTACTCTGCTGAACCATGAAGACAAAGAATTGATTGAGAATGTCACATACCATTCTCTACTAACCCCAATTAGTTTCATCTGAAGAGAGTGTGTCGCATCACTCTTACTGACCTAAAGTCAGTTTTATTGATACGAGATCAATATCACAAGAGACTGTCTCAAACCACTCATACTGACCCCGAATCACTTTCATTGATCCCAGATCAATGTCACAAGAGAGTGTCTCAAACCACTCATACTAATCCCATATTAGTTTCATTGATCTCACATCAATGTCACAAGATAGTGTCTCAAACCACTCATACTGATCCGAGATCAGTTTCATTGATCCTAGATCAGTGGAGGTGATCATAGAATAGGGAGTACGGTAGATACAATGATGTGTCCATTGATATTACTACTACGGTCCTTGTCCTCATTTCCCTCCTCATTGATGAGATGATAACTACATCCCATGAGCCCCAGACTCCATGGGTAGGATACCTCATCGACAAAACTAATCATCGTGTCCACAGGAGAATGAATCGTCCTATTAGTGGATGTCACAGATAACTAATCATCCTAGCCCGCACGAGAACTAATCATCATGTTCCACAGTCGCCACAAAGAACAAATCATCCTGGACCACACAAGAACTAATCATCCTGTTCCATAGTCGCCATAGAGAATAAATCATCCTGGCCCACAGGAGAGCTAATCATCCCATTCCACAGTTGCCACAGGAGAACTAATCATCCCGACCCACAAGAGAACTAATCATCCTATTCCACAGTTGCCACGGGAGAACTAATCATCCCAGTCCACAGAATAACTAATCATCCTATTCATAGCACACCGCGAGGGGAGGGAGACTCATCGTGTGGTCGTATGTTGCTCCAGTGAGTACGCCAAGCCCCCCAGAGCTCCTAGAGCTTGATGTATGCAACATGTAGGACCCTTATAAGAATGTATCTCAATGAATCCAAGTGGTTAAGGAAAATCAAAGATTTGACCTTTTCCTGGGAGTTTGACAAAATGTCTATGACCTATACATCATTCTCAATGTGATGGAGCCTCCTTGCTCATCAACTTACCATATTGCAGATAAGATAGTATCTAATGTCTATCTGCTGGATCAATCATCGAATACATGATTCCTTTATAATCGAATCCCCCCACTAGTTGTCACAGAGAATTGCAGTGGTATTCATCATGTGTAGAAACAGCTCACTTAAGAGTTTCTGCAACCATGCCGCTTCACAAAAGATCATACTCATAGTTATGTATACTGTCTCGGTGGTGCTTATAGCAATCGACTTCTACTTCCTACTCATCCATGATATCGAAGTACAATCCAAATAGAACCAACACTTAGAAGTAGTCTAGTGATCCTCCACACTTCCTGCCAAGTGAGGATTTGAATAATCTTGCAGTTTCATATTTCTGAGAGTTTATCAAAATCCATGAGAGATTGTGCCCCGATGATATCTCAGAAGATTCCTAGCACCAATCCAGTGAGGCTCAACCAAATATAAGCTCACCATGCTAACTGCAAAACATATGTCGAGACGGAAGTTCACCAAGAACATCAACACGAATGAGTTTATGAAACTCAGAGGCATTTCTCAAATCTCCTCCAACATCGCTACCATATAGCTTCTGAAAGTTAACATCCTCGAGGTAGTCACACGCTTGTAGTTTATCATTCCACATTTGGAATCCAACTCCTTCTTACTTCTGCAGATGAGAGGGTTTGCACCTGTCAGAAATAGGTCATCGTCATAAGGTGCTGGTATGAGAGGTCTACCATCCAGAACCTTTAGGTAATGGTTTGGATCGGTTTCACTCCTAATGAATCTCACCTTCATCAAACAACTATCAATCGTCTCATACTGCTGCTAGGGTGTTTTTCTTCAAGCCAAAGAGGGCTTTCTTCCACCTGCATACATGAGATTCTTGATCGTGAATCTCAAACCCTTCGAGTTGTTTGAAAATTGTGGACATGTTGCATGATGGGAATGGTCCCCTTATAACATTTTCCTTCGGTACATCTCAGACATGTAGCTTCATGCTCTACTTAAATTCATACATCTCTATCACCATTTGACTCACATCAGGTAGGGCCCCATAGGTAGACCTCTAGTGTTATAGATGCGATATGTCAATTGACATGATGCCTAATGGACCATCCTACAACTTGATACAAATTGCCAACCCTGAACCCATGAGAAAAAGCATCACTGAAAATTATATTTTTTAACACGTACCTTTCCATCAATTAATGCCACCCTGAAAACTTTGACTTCCATTTCCGAGTTGGACACCACGTTCTTCTTGCAATTAGGTACATAAAAGAGATTTTGTAAATGAATTGAGTTACCCTTATTCAAATGAGAGTTAACGTCCCTACACCCTTTTTGGGATAGGTGGCATCAACACCAAGTATAATCCCATGATTGTTTCCATCTCTACCAAATTAGAGAGTGCGCCCATCTATCCGATGAAGTTCCTTGAAGCACTACAATCTATAAGGGATATTCCCAAATAATGTGAAGGAGAAGGCCAATAAAAGATAATGCTTCTTTATCTTGTGAGGAACAACATTTGATTCTTCATAAGTGGGGTTCCTTTCTTTCTATGAAGAGTAGGACATTTCCTTGATGACTTGCATTACCTGTCATTCCTTTGATCATTGAATATGTCCATGGAATGATTGTTATCATCATCAAGTGATGTGTCCCTGCCATTCACACACTCCTTTCCATAATGGCTGAACTAGTTATTTGCCTTTCCTCCCACCCTAAGATCCGGTCTTCCAATGAAGAGATATTTAGGTAGGCCATATTCCGTTGCGCCATTCTGATAATATTCTCATAATTTGAAGAAGGATAATAGTTCAACAAAGAGAGAGAGAGAGATAGTATGTTTACAATAGAAGACAACAGTTTGACCTATCTAGATAAGAGCATAGATCATCTGTAAGAAGATGAGATGAGTTGATGACATGCTGATTCAACTAATTCTCTAAGGTGACTCCTTCACCTATTGTTGTGTTGCATTTCATCATCATGCTGCACCTTACTGTGCTACACCATGTTGCACCCATCATCACTATGTTGCAACTCATCACGCTTCATTAATCATGACTGTACCCATCACTGTACTGCATTATGTGCCTTTGCTGCACCATGTTGCCATCGTGACCTATGTGTTGGCTACACTTTGCTTGGGAGTTTTCCCTTGCTTGCTTGTTGTCCCTAGCATGCTTGATGTCCTTAGCATGCTTATTGTTGCATGGTAGTTGTCCCTTGCATGCTAGCTGTAACATTGCATACTTGGTGTAGTTGTTGTTAAGTACCATACAACTATCCCAATGTTAGTTAGCTATCCCTTGCATGCTCCTCTCCTTCGAAGACAGATGCTCCGGATGTTTCGACAGTTCCTAATGGTTATGGCAGTTTCAGCTGTTCTAGTTCCCCTTGACTAAAAACATAGATTCTATAGCCCTTAGTATTTTCACCATAGCCGACGAAGACTCCTTTCTTTCCAGATGCATCCAATTTATTCCTTTTCTCTTTTGGCACATGAAAATATACAGGGCTTCCAAAAATTCTAAAATGAGATAAATCAGGTTTCTTACTAGTGAACATTTCTTTAGGAGTCTTGGAACCCAATGCTTGATGAGGGCATCAGTTTTGTACATATGTGGTGATGTTTGTATCTTCAACCCATAGAAACTTTGGAAGTCTTTGATCATGGAGCATAACATGGACAAATTCCCAAATTGTACGGTTCTTCATTTCTACCACACCATTATGTTCAGGAGTATATGGTGTAGTAATCTCCCTCTTGATGCTAGCCTCTTTACAAAAGTCATGAAACTCGTTAGAGTCATATTCAATTCCATTATCAGTGCTTAAGATCTTGATCTTCTTTTCAATTTGATTCTCGATGAGGGCTTTGAAGTGTCAAAACCAAGAGAACACTTCATCCCTCCTTTCCAAGAAGTATATCCAAGTCTTTCAAGAATAGTCATCTATAAAAGTAAGATAATATAAATATCCTCCCAAGGAGTTCACAGGCATCATACCAGATATGTCTGAGTGAACCAACTGTAATATATCGGAGGTCTTGCTTTGGCTTGAAGGGAATGGTCCCCTTTTGAGCTTTCCTTTAGCACATCCCGGACATACACCTTCTTTCTCTACTTGGAATTCAGACATCACTGTTACCATTTGTCTTACATCGGGTAGAGATTTATAATGAAGGTGGGAAAACCTTCGATGTCAAAGTTCAGACTGATGAGATGTGTCACAACACATGACACCCAGCAGACTTCCACCAACCTGATATAATGAATCAACTTGAAAACCAAGAGTGAAGGCATCTTTAACATTATTTTTCCATACACGTACCTTGCCATCAGTGAAGGTCACCTTTTAGCCTTTGTCTTCCATTGCTGAGATGGACACCAGGTTCTTCTTGAGGTCAGACACATATAATACATCATTTACGCGGATCGTATTACCTTGATTCAATTTAAGAGAGACATTGCCTAGACCTTTCACGGGATATTTCATATTATCTCCAAGGATAATTTCCAGGTTAGTTTCTTTCTCTATTAGATTATGGAGAACTTCTTTGTAACCATTGAAGTGCCTTTATGCACCTCTATCAATGAGCCAAATTCCCATTGACTCCAAAGGAGCAGAGGTAGACAGAGAAACTCGTAAATAATATTCATCCTCCTTATTTTCAACAATGTTGGATTCATACCTGGAATTTTTAGCCTTCTTGAATGGTTGTCATTTTCCTTGATAACCGACAATTATTTTACATTTTCTATTAAATTTTCCATTCCTTTGATTGCCATCAGAGGAATTTTTGTCATCGTCCTAGTGTGACATCTTTCTATCAGGGTACTCCTTCGCATAGTGACCTGGTTTATCACAAATATAACATTGTCCTTTTCTTCCACCCTTAGGTCCAGCCTTTCTTTGTGATTTAGTCCTAGAATTATTTCTTTTCTTACCATGAGAAGAAAAGGCAATAGGAGGACCTTTAGGCATGGGCATTTCTTGCTCTTCTACACTTGTTTTTCTTGAATGCATCTAGCCATTAATTCCTCAAAACGAGGAATTACATTATTGTTGTAAGAAGAGCTTCGGCGTAAATCACATAAGAAAGAATTTTTTTCGACGCGTTTCGAACCAACTAGTGTGGTTCATCATCAGGACGAGTTGAAGAAACAGACCTGGCCTAGCAGGTTAAATAGACTGATGCAGAGACTCCAACGGCTATATAACGGCTAATTTTGACCCTAGGACCTAGTTCAACTATTTAATATTATTATTATTCTTATAATATTAAAATACAATATTTCATTTCTCGAAATTGGTAAAATTAGTTACTAAGCATAGAATATTACACAATTTATTAATTAAATAACATTAATAAACTAATATTAATGGTTATTGTCCTTCACGATGGTAATCCTCCAAGAGTTGTGAGTGCCATTTCCCTATCAGTGATAGTCTCCCCAATAGATAGGAAATCATTCTTGATCTCAGTGATTATTAAGAAGTATGCTTGCATACTCTCATCTTTTCCCTTCTTAATTTCCTTCAGCTTATTTCTAAGAAACAGAACTTGATTTGCATCATTAACTTTAAATAAACTCACCAAACTATGGTATATTTCCTTGGAGGTGTTCAGATCGGAAATGTAGGCCACAAAGTGCTTGTCAACAGAGTCTGAGATGGTCTTCTTTGATTTGATTTCATTGGTTTTCCATTTGTTCCTGGCAACAATGGGTGCATTTGATGGATTCTTGACAATATTGCCACTCACATGGTCCAACACTCCTTGATCTTCTAATGTTAGATCGATAGACATCTTCCATCCATGATAGTCATCTTTCTCACAGAGCTTGTCTTCAGCACGAAAGAGTGTTGAGGACTCCATAGTTCTTTTAGGATAGCCTTGCCAATCTTCTCTCTGGTGATTTATCTTACTATTGCTCAGGCTTTGTCTTCACCTCAGCTCTAGTTCCATGTTAATTTATTGTATGTTCTATGCATAGAGAAATTTACTTCTCTTTCTTATTATTATTCACAGATTAGCAATTGCATGTGTATAAGTAAATTCCAGATAGAACATTAAACGATAAACAAGAAACAAGCCAAGACAAGAGACACAAGATGTGGCATCTATCTAGGGACAAACTCCAATATGGGGAAACCCTTTGATCAAATATTCTTTTATCTTCAATAATTCAACAGAGAGAAATAGTACAAAAATCTTATTTATATCAACAGTAGCAAATCCTAGATCAGCAACATCAACATTAGCGACATCAACATCAAAACTGGGGTAGTCACTATCTTGCAAACCAACCGTCAGATTGGCTTGATTTCTTCACCAAAAAATGCAGCCTTGAGAGGATATCTAGATACACCTACAACTTAGTTCAGAGGAGAAAGTCTAATGGTCAACACTGGTCAAACTTTGGATCTGCAGTTGCAGCGTCAAGTTGTGCACCTTCCTTCCATGCATGTGAGAGAAGAGTCTCTTTATACGCAGGTGAGAAGAGCCTCTTTACTACACTGGGGAAAGAGAGAGATGTGATGAGTTGAGTGAGTCCAAATGAGGAAAACTCCTCCTGTATATATACACCATCTGAGGATAATTGAATAGATGTGACAGTTGGGCTTCTGAGGCTACATGAGTTGTTGTTAGGCTTGATAATTATTCCATAATCAAAATTCTTATCTCCACAAATACTTATCGGAATTGGATGATCTTTAGATCAATTATACACCTCTCGATGAGAGGAATGTAATAAAAATATTATCAGCCATGAATATAATGACCCACATGGAGTTTGGCCCTAGTTGCCAATTTTCACATTGGATCAATGACTAAGCTCTACTTTGGCCCTGTGTGGAAGGAAAACAACAAGGGGGAGAATATTGGGTTGTGTTATATTATTTCCATGACTAGATTTTTATCCTCAACAATATCCCAAGGGTGAGAAATGAGAGGACTCTCTCTATGAGCTCATAGCAAATGATGAATCGAGTGGGAAAATATTTAGGCTAAGTATGTTTCACCTCTAGGGTTTAAATATTTTAGGCTTTTTCTCGATGAGGAGTCAAAATCAAGGAGCTATGTCACGTCTTAAGGGTACGATTGCAAGAGATATAAATGAGCATAGTGTTGGAAATACTCAGATGGGGGAATGAATCCATTTTTCTTAGCAATTAAAACTTTTAAATATTTTGAGAGAATTAGTTAAACTTGAATTATTGTTAATTCTTATGCAGTAATGAGAGTAAATAAAAGAACACAATAGACACAATAATTTTAGGTGGAAAACCCCCTCTAGGTCAAAAACCACCGAACACTTTTCTAAGAAATTCTTTAATCTTCAGCCCCAACTAAAATGAAAGCAACAACTTCGTAGAATTCTAGAAAAGCATTCTTCTCTAGCTCCCATTAGAAGGACATCCCAACACCCTCATTTATTTAGTAGTGAATTGAATGGATGCCATAACATCTTAGACCAATCTACTACCTTCAAGTGTTTAGAGGCTTCAACATGTAGGTGACTTCATGCACCAGCCTAGCACATCTCTCCCACCCTATAATGATTGAAATTGGATAAGAGTGTGGATTCTCGTACGAGGGACAAAGATCCACGATACAATATGATCTACAATGATTTTGGCCAAACACCCAATCACACTATGACTTGCAACCCAACCATGACATCATCCCAACAAAAGCTCCTATACCAAACAATAATGCCTTTTCGACTCTAGGAACATTGACCCTTTTACATTAATGACTCTTCCAATGATGACGCTTTCACAAATGACCCTTTTACAACTTTACAATGATGACTCTTGACCTTGACACTTCTTCATAATATAACTATGGATGTCATGTCTTCAAAGGATGTCTCGTTGTAATGCTTCCTTTGATTTGACACTTATGCTCTTGGATTCTTGCTTAAAGTTTTCCTTAAATCTTCTTCTACCTGCATGCAAAATTTGTCTGACGAAACCAATCCCAAAACAAAAAAAAATACCCTTGAACTTACCTCTCCCTACAAAACACATGTAAGTGCATAATAATGAACAAATACCAATTAAAAATACAATGTGTACTTGAATTGTGCTTATCACTTTTTTTGTTGACTTGTTGTAGTAGTAGACAAAGACTCCCCCTCTTGATATAGGCCTCGACTCTATGAAAGACTATATCGAAAAGTGACCTAAAGATATATATGATAAAGCTGATGACAGACCCTAGACTTGTGATGGACCAAGTTCTAAGTACAACAAGAGAGACCATTCTATCAGCTATGACAAGACAAGTAACATGAACTTACAACATCATATAGATTTAGGAGACTTGGTGTATCATCAAATGTGTAGTATAAAGAATAGGACATCTAAAATGTGGTATCAAAACTAACTATGAATAATATATATATATATATATATATATTATATATAATATTATATATATATATATATAAAAATATATATAGAATAATATATATATAATATATATACATAATATATATATATATATTATATAATAATATATAGTGATAATAATATATTATATATATATATATATAAATAATAATATACTACTAGTATAATAATATATATAATATATATATAATATATAATAATAGTATATATATATATATATATATATAATTACAGATAGTATATCCGAGACCCTGTATATACTTACGTTGTCTTGCAAAAATATATGTGAGAGATGATACTCAAAATTCAAATGTAAACACTAATAATACATACCTTGCTATAGGAGACTTACCCTTGACTGTTTATGTGTGGTCCTTACTGTAGTGGTCCTCTAATGCATTCTTCTAGGAGATTGATATTTAATCTGTTTTATCTAAGTAATTTCGTATCTCGAGGGTCTGAAATTTCATCCTTTCGGAGGCCTCTCAGTCCTCTTTCCAATCCCATAGGTCTGATCAATATTGGATTCTTCAAGAAAGAGTTATGCCGAATCTCCCACGATGACTGAATTATAGACTAGTTCAGTAGAGGGAACTGGTATGAAGTGCCATGTGTTCGTGTTGCAACCTTCGGCCCTAAGAACGCTACTGAACAAACTGCAGTCTGTCTTTTTTGAATGACTATTTACAAAATTTGAATCCAATGCTTAGAGAGAATGTTATGGCCATTTTCCCAATGTCACCTGTTTAACATGGAATTCATGAGCCTGTAAAAACCCTAACTTCTTGAGATCATATCTATGAAAATACAGCGAACCAAGATCTGAAATTTGGTGACAAGGCTCATCAAGCTTTTGGTTCCAATTCATTCATGAGGTTCATCAAGCTTTTGCTTCAAATGGTTTCAAATGGGTTCCACGATGACATGTTTTAAGCCACAAAATCCATAGTAGAGGAGGATATGAGGGTCACTATTTATATGAACGTCTTGAGTTGAGAGGGTCCTCAATAAGTGAGCGTTGGAGGTATTTTAAGAGAAAAAAAATTATTCATTATTTACTATTTAATTGATATAATTATTAATTATTTACTATGCAATGGACATAGTTATGAAGAATTTTTCATCTACGAATAAATACTAATTCCATAGATAGGTAGCTATACCTAGAACTACAGATTTAAAGTGCTTATTCTTCTTCTATAGATGATAAATAAGATAAGGGAGTCAAAGGACCTACTTATTCTTTCGCTTTCCTTTTGTTTCCTTTGTATGGCTTCTGTTGCTCCTTCTTGAACTTAACTCTCTCAAAAAGTACCTGCAAGCATAAACAAAAGACAAAGAAATAATCAAAGCAAGATATCTATTGAATATAAGTAAATGAAATCAGATACATTAACACATATGAACATCATATATCAAGATAATCATACAGAAAAATATGTAAACAACCTTATTAAGTAGAAGAAAGAATTACAACCATGAAGACTGATCCATTGTCACTCTTCCTGCTTGGGTTACAATGAGAATCAAATCAATAGCACAACACTCTGGCAGCATAACACTAATTACTTACAATCTCAATACTCACACCAAAGATATCTCCTTACAAATTCTTAACATCCAACCCCTCATCCCTTAGATGAGTGCTCAATTTATAGGTAAATGGAGGAGGTTTGATCATAAATGAGGTAATTGAATGGCCTTCCAAAATTAGATTTAGTTTCCATTGAGGAAGGGATAAGAGGATAGGAGGTTATGTAACTCATTCCCTATCCAATTTCGTGGTCATAGGTGATGATAAATGTGGGAATCTTCTAGATGGCTCCAGAAGATAAGAATATTCCAAGAACCCTATGATGATTTCAGTCAAACTCGGAGAAGGCAAGTCAATATGAGCTTAGGTGCTTTATAGAGCACCCTGACATAGGCCTACCTGGACTGAAGCACACTCACCCCTTACCAATGCTATGCTGGTCCCTCAAGGAGGCAATTCTTGAGGCTTCAGGCCAAGAAACTCTTATAGAAGGAGGCACTCAAAGTGATGACTTGTCTAGGGCATGTAGCAACTAAATTAGGGTTTCATGAGCCTTAATGGTACTCATGTGAATGATGGGACTAATGTGTCTAAATGCATTTGTAATGAACATGCTCCTCCAAATGGTCCATCCACGTCTCTTGTTTCTCAACCTTTTTTCATAGAAAATTATGGTTGCGCGAGACCACCACAACGTGGTTCTAGGTATGACATTGGAAATAATGCATCAATTTGGTGTGATACTCCTCTCTAACTCGATTTAAATTCTCGAGACAATCTAGAATTGAGTGAACCACATCTCGGTGGGGCTCTGTGCAGTAGCCTTGTCACTCATAGTGGCCACCCTGACACACCCACACATGACACTCGAAACAACCATGACAAACTAAATCCCCTCTCTACACAATAGGCAAAGTGACGTAGACCTGACTTCAAGCTTAGCTCCTATGTCTACCACCTCGAGCTGCTGACCCCACGCATCTAGAACTTTTAATTTTAGGTATATTCTATGCTTAGGTATATTCTATGCATGAGATTCTTGATCATGAATCTCAAACTCCTCGAGTTGTTCCAAACTTGTGGACATGGTGCATGAGGGGAATGGTCCCCTTATAACATTTTCCTTCGGTACATCTCAGACATGTAGCTTCATGCTCTACTTGAATTCATACATCTCTATCACCATTTGACTCACATCAGGTAGGGCCCCATAGGTAGACCTCTAGTGTTATAGATGCGATATGTCAATTGACATGATCCCTAATGGACCATCCTACAACTTGATACAAATTACCAACCCTAAACCCATCAGAAAAAGAATCTTTGAAAATTATATATTTTAACACGTACCTTTCCATCAATGAATGCCACACTGAAAACTTTGACTTCCATTTCCGAGATGGACACCATGTTCTTCTTGTGATTAGGTACATAAAAGAGATTTTGTAAATGAATCGAGTTACCCTTATTCAATTGAGAGTTAACATTCCCTACGCCCTTTCTGGGATAGGTGGCATCGGCACCAAGTATAATCCCACGATTGTTTCCATCTCTACCAAATTAGAGAGCGCACCCATCTATCCAATGAAGTGCCTTGAAGCACTACAATATATAAGGGAGATTCGCAAAGAATGTGAAGGAGAAGGCCAATACAAGATAATGCTTCTTTATCTTGTGAGAAACAACATTTGATTCTTCATAAGTGGGGTTCCTTTCTTTCCATGAAGAGTAGGCCATTTTCTTGATGACCTGCATTACCTGTCATTCCTTTGATCATTGAAGATGTCCATGGAATGATTGTTATCATCATCAAGTGATGTGTCCTTGCCATTGAGACACTCCTTCGCATAATGGTTGAACTAGTTATTCGCCTTTCCTCCCACCCTGATATCCAGTCTTCCAATGAAGAGATATTTAGGTAGGCCATATTCCGCTGTGCCATTCTGATAATATTCTCATAATTTGAAGAAGGATAATAGTTCAACAAAGAGAGAGAGAGATAGTATGTTTACAACAGAAGGCAACACTTTGACCTATCTAGTTAAGAGCATAAATCAACTGTAAGAAGATGAGATGAGTTGATGACATGTTGCTTCAACTAATTCTCTAAGGTGACTCCTTCACCTATTGTTGTGTTGCATTTCTTCATCATGCTGCACCTCACTGTGCTACACCAAGTTGCACCCATCATCACTATGCTGCATCTCATCACGCTTCATTAATCATGATTGTACCCATCACTGTACTGCATTATGTGCCTTTGTTGTACCATGTTTCCATCCTGACATATGTGTTGGCTACACCTTGCTTGGGTGTTTTCCCTTGCTTGCATGCTTTCCCTAGCATGCTTGTTGTCCTTAGCATGCTTGTTCTTGCATGCTAGTTGTCCCTTGCATGCTAGCTGTAACATTGCATACTTGATGTAGTTGCTGATGAGTACCATACAACTATCCCAATGTTAGTTAGCTATCCCTTGCATGCTCCTCTCCTTCGAAGATAGATGCTCCGGACGTTTTGACAGTTCCTAGTAGTTCTCGCAATTCCGGGTGTTCCAGCTTTTCCAACTTTTTTGCCACTTCTAACTTTTTTGGCTTTTCTGGTAGGTCCGATTTTTTTGGAATTTCTGGCTTTACCAATAGTTCCACCTTTTCTGGTAGTTTCGACTTTTATGGCTTTTCCGGCTTTTTGGTAGTTCCAGCTTTTCTCACAGTTTCGACTTTTTCAGCATTTCCGGATTTTCCTGCAGTTCCGGCTTTTCTAGGTTTTCTTATAGTTCTCATTTTTCTAGCAGTTCTGGCTTTTCTGGTAGTTCTGGTAGTTTCGTCCTTTTTGACACTTCTGACTTTTCCCGCACTTCCGACTTTTGTGGCTTTTCTAGAAGTTACGGCTTTTCCGACATTTCAAGCTTTTCTCACAATTCTAGATTTTCTGGATTTTCTCATAGTTCTCGCTATTCTAGAATTTCTCGCTTTTCGAGTAGTTTCGTCTTTTCCGGCTCTTCGAGAAGTTCTCAATGTTTTGGTAGTTCTAGCTTTCTTCCCTCTCATTTAGGGCAACATTATTCCTTAGGATCTCTCCTCCTACTAAAACTCAAAGACATGTAGAGAGAGGAAGAGATTCCAAGTGTGTTGAAATGACTTGAAGACCACCTCTATTTATACTAAAATGTTGAGCACATGTGGGGTTTATTTGGTTGCTCGCTCACCTTGACGAATTGTCTTATAACATAAATAAATTAATAACTCCATGAATACTTATGAGAATAGAATGATCTTTAGATCAATCCTACACCTCTTGATGAGAGGGATCCAAGAAAAATATGTTTGCCATAAATAAGATGACACACATTGAGTTTGGCCCTAGTTTCCAATTTTAACAAGAACACTCTCACTAGCCATCACCTCTCCCTCTTGAAGCCACGCGGATCTAAACCTCGGCACTTAGACCTTCGAGACTCCCTCCATCACTTCGAGACACTAGCATGACCCGAGGTTGGGACTTAGCGATGCATGGCCTTTCGGAATAAAACAACACCTAGGCTGAGAACTACCTTAATCAAGAAACGAGTTGCATGATTGAGACCTTTAAGACCACCCTTCCAATAACTCCCAAACAATCCATGTAGCGGTCACCATATTCTAGCCGAGGACCCTCTCAACTCGCTTAGAAGGCACATTCCAATAATCGTGCTCCACCAAAGGAAAATTCACAACAAGCCTCAACTAAAACTGCACCAAAAAAAAGAGAGGCCATAGGAAACCATCCCCGTTAGATGCACATACATGATGTTCCTTGAAGACTTGAATTCACCAATTAACAACGAGCCCTTCTATCACAATTTCTACCCTTCAACCCACTCTTAGCACCTATGCAACACCCACCTCTTCACCCAACACTTCACAGAGAGGATCCAAAAGTCTCTTCATTGTTGAATGACCATTGAACACCCATGTCACCCTCCATAACGTTAACATGTTCACCATCCTCCGCAAGACCCAATGTGATTTGTGGTTTTCGACCGTGATTTTTATTGTCTCTCGTACTAAAGGTAATATGGGAGGGTGATCTTTATTGACTCTTGTACTCAAAGTAATATGCCAGGGTGGTGAGGAGAGCCCACAATCCTATAGCCACCTATTACCTTAGGCACCCATGCATTCCCTTCCCATCTCGGAATTAGTTTACTTTGTTTTATTGCTATATAATTTTTAAATGTATTAGATTAATTAATAATTAAAAAACAAAATGTGTCCATGGTCTATTTTAATTGGTAATGGTAGTGATATGAAGTATTGGGTAAACTAAGAGGTCCAAGGTTCAAATCCCAAGGTCTATGGAGAGGGGGAAAAGTCTAAGTGCGAGTTAATTTACTTAAAAGTAAACACTAGTATATTTTATTTATTTTTTATTTTTTATTTTTTGTTTTAGGTAATTTGATCAAATCAAAATGTTTTATTGTTAATTATTTTATATTTTATTTGATTTTTTAATTAAATGTTTATTTTATTTTGACCTAGTCAAGATGTTCATAAGACATTACAACATCTATCTCTATATACTTGGCAAATTACTTAAAAAAATATGGATCACAAAAATCTAAGATAAAGCATTAAAACATGTTATAAAATTAAACAAATTAAATATTTACAAAATGTTTTGATTTTGAAATGACTTATGGTTTTTGGGCAAGTGTGTATTGATAAGCAATGGTATTGTAACAAAACTTATTTACAAGTTAATACTATTTATAGTAAAATGGTGTGAACATCTATGGTTAATAATTTTTTTATATTGTAAGTATTAAATTAATTTCAAGAAAGTTGCAAATTAAATTAAAAAAATTTTTAATAAAATATTTTGATTTCTGAAAGTTATTTATGTTTTTGGGTTTGTATTAATAATCCATGGATAAAACATGTATGTTAAAGGAAAGTCTATGTAAAAATTAATTAATAACTCATGGTAAAATGATGAAGCATTGTTTATTTGTAAGTTTTAATTTTTAATTTGTTTCTATTAATCATCATTAATTTATGGTAAAATGTTTTTTATTTATAACTACCATTTATTATAACATATATAACTTGGTATTTCTATTTTATCTAAACAAAATTTTCCATTAATCTTAACATGTAGTCTAGTATTGAGTTCTAGAGGGTATATAATTCTTTTTTTGTGTGTGTCTATATATATATATAGATATATTTGTTGCACATGGTATTGTTAATCTATGCTATTTGTCCATGGTATTAATTTATGGTATTAGTGTATATTAGTTAGATATGTGACCAAATCAAAATAAAATTAAATATATGTACTCTTTTGATTTCTTGTTTTTACAATGTTATGGAGGAAGTCAAATGAAGTACACTTGTTTACTCATGGTACTGTAAATGGTTTTACACATCTTCCTAAAAATTACACATTTTACTGGTATCATCTCTCACAAAAGTATACTGTTCTGGTTGCCAGAAGATAAAAATGAAACAAATATTTTTTATATATTTTCTGGCGGAAAGAAAACAAAAATTTAATAATAAATTGTATGGTCATTATTTTTATACATTTTTGGCATTGTGAAAAGGGAAATTTAACCTATAAAAAACTTATATTTTCATGGAAGGTGTTGGATACCTATACCAATAGGTTTCATATTTCATGATTGGCAAATTCAAATGCCAAATATACTCTGCTTTGCTGATACAAAGATCCCATATTTCCAAGACAAGGCAAGGTGTGTACATGCCTTCTTGATTACTAAATTTTGATGGATGGTCCAACAGTCTAATCTGGATCATGCCATGTTTCAATTTTCTGTTGTAGAATAGAGAAAGAAGTCTGTCCAAACTGTTTAATCTTGGAAGACCAATAGTTAGGCAGAGAAACTAAGGTTCCGAACTGCTTAATCTGGGGCCTTGGAAGCAATAAGGGTAGTGATAAATAGGCAATCAAAAGAAAAAGCCAATGGAAAAGAAAAGGCACATAAGGGTCTGCAAGTCCAAGTACACCCTCCAAGAAGAAACAAAAAATGCTAGGCAAGTAGATGGGTAGGTAGATGGGGTTGCAGAAGTGGTATTCCTTTCAAACTGAATCTTGCTAGTCAAGATAAGGAAAACAACACAATGGAGCATGTCTAACTTCCTTTTTTCCCTGTTTTACACTCATTACTAACATCCCTACACCAGTTGTGTTTATGAAAGAATTCAAGGTTTTATGTTGGTTCTGGTTTCCTTTAAGAGCCACATTTCTTGTGCAAAATTCTTTTCATTTTGATCTACTCCCTAAGCTAAGTTGTTTTCAAATAAACTTAGTGATATCACTCCTCATTTACCCTCTCCCTCCATATTAACCCCTAACTTCTATTATCTAATTCCCTAGGTCACCCTTTCCCTATTATTATAACACCATGGTGTATAAACCCCAAACATTCTATACCCCCCCCCCCCTTGGCATTATAGCCATATGTTCACCACTAGGGAATCAAATTGACATCTGGTCATTTTAAGAACCCAAGCCTTACCTCTTTTCCTCCTTCAGAAATCATTTAACCTATTTAAACCCATCATTTGCTAAAAAACCTTGTAAAAGACCCATTTTCACCCTTAACCCGCTCAAACGACAAAATTGCATAAGAAACCCACTTTTCCGACTTATCCAAAGTCCTGGAGCTATGCGTGATTTCATAAAAAATACATTGAAAAACCATGTAAATTTGTCAATTTTCCAAAGACCCGGCACGAATTTCATAAAAAATCAATATTTTATTGCCCGCCCGACGCTGTATCGTCCGGACAAGTCATTGACCCGTCGATTGTCCAATCGGGCGCCTTTCATCCAACAGCCCACATACATATCGGACTGGCCCCGACGTCCGTAAGTTAGCTTCTGATATTTGTCAGAGGGTGACGTTAGGCCTCGGCCACGCGTCACCCCCACAGTGTATCGAAGCCCCCTCTGACAACTCCACTTCCGTATGAAAGGCGGTGCGATATCATACTGCCTACGGTTTCCGGTTTCCGCCAACCCGCCTTGCCAACGCCTTGCTAGCATCAATGCTACGTCATCGCCACATCGGCGCCGTCGTCCGCCATTGCTCCACCTGTCCGCCACCTCACCATCCCCGTGGACCACTCATAAGCCACCACGTCACCTGATGACGTCATGCTGACGTCATCCGACCTTGACCCCACCCGATGACGTCATGCTGAAGTCATCTGAAAAAGGCACAAATGCTCCAAAAAATCCATATTTTGGCAAAAATTTCGTGTTTTTTGCACTTTTTGCAAAAACAAGTGTTGTGTCTTCTGCATGTATTTTACGTCCAAACTCACGCCAACTTGCTGAATTCGACCTGGAGACCATCGACGCGCCAACCCACCTACATTTGTGACCAGGACTGTCAGTGTACCAGGTATTTATGCCTACGAATCCTCTCTGCGCCTGGTTTTGTCTGCAAATAGACTAAATTAACTTAAAACACAGAAAAAACATATAATTAACCGGAGAATCCCCTGTGCCTAGTTCCCATTTGAAGTCACAAGGTCGAAATTCACCGGCTAAGCCTTGATTACCAAAACTTTCACAAAACCTGCATTCTGTTCACGCAATCGTGAATAGGGAACCCGAACTACACCTAGTTACCGTGAAAGAGTCTATCAAGGACAAGTATTTGCCTTTTTAGTGCTTTGTACAGTATTTCAATTGCTGCAATTGACCCTTTTGTCCTCTGTTTTTCAATAAATCACCTCTCTTTCCCAGAAACACTCTTGTCTGTTACTCTGCACAGTAACACTAATTCACATATAAAGCAGAGTTTTAAAGTAACTATGGATACACCAGTAGCACCTGTGGCCCTCAATGTTGCCCCTTTAAATGCCCCTCAGAGAGAATTGGAGTAGCAGGCATTAGCAGATTTGTATTATCAAATCTCAGAGGAATTTCTAATGCACAACAAGTTCCACATCCACCTGTTAAATGAACTAAAGACTAAACATGAGACTGGAACAAATGTATTGGGCATTTGGGATTCATTCCTCCCAATATTCAAGCTTCCTCAGGTCAATCCATTTCCTGACCTAATTCACCTATGTGCTGATGGTTATGATTCCACTCAGAGAGCTGTGGTTGACCCTTCAGGCTCAGTTGTTTTCTATATTACCCCTGAGGCCATCAGAGAGATGCTGCAGTTCAAAACTGAGAAGAAATTGGTTCCTTTATCTTTGTTTGATCTGATAAATCAAGGAACTAAGATGACAGATGCTCAGATCACCAAGCTGAACCAACTATATATTAAATCTGATATTGTGCAGTACCATCCCATTTTTCATGTTTACCTCAACCCATTGGGCAGGGACCTTGCAGATATGAACAGTCCCATTCTGGGTTATAACTCAATTGAGTATGTTGATGAAACTGTACTAGTAATGATGCTCATGTTTTCCCCTGGCAAAACTCCAATCTGCTATGACTATGCCACCTATATAGCAGACAAAATGCATGAGCAATTGATGAACCTATCAAGGGAAAGGGTGTTCAGATACTCCTCCTACATCTACCACTTGATTTTATACTATCAACATGAGAAATTTTCTTTTGCTATGAAAAGAGTGGATGCACAAGGAAATCCAAGGTCAGTAGTGTATTGGACCTCAATTATTCACTGCACAGCCTATTCTCCATACACTTACTGTGAGTTAATAGGCCTTTTTATCCACCCATCCATGTCTCTATTCCTGAGCTCACCTCCTCCAAGACTAACCGATGAAATGCAGAGGATCCTTCAGTTTTCCAAGGTATACAGCATTGGGTATTGGTATTTTTACCAAAATCACAACGTTATTAGAATATACGGTTGTGAGTTACCCCCATACAGACTGCCCAAATATGTGCCTATGAGATTGTTTGCCCTTGAATACTTCAAGCAGTTTGGGAATGCTGATGTGAAGAATTTTTATGTGAAGAATTTTTCAGGCAAAGGCAAGAAAGCACAGCTGAAGGTAAAAGACCAATTGGGCCACTTTATTTATAAAAAAGGGAGGAAGGCTGGCAAGAGGCAAACAGAATGCTAGAATGCCTTGGCCTAAAGACCAGTTTCCTCTGGAAACCTTATGACCCCAATCACTTCATAACCTTAAGAAGGGTCAATTATAGGTTGTCCAATTATGACCATGTGAGGTTGCCTCACATAGAAAAATATGCAAATCAAACAAAATGGAAGAGAGGCACTTTAGAGGAACCTGTCACACAAGAAGAATTAAATGAAAGAGCACGAAGAAATCTCCTAAAGATGGCTGACTTAGAACTTCCTGCATAGGTATTTTCTCTTACAAGCACTCAAGTGGGAGCAGCTTCCTCATCCTCCACAGCACATCAGAAGGCAGTCAAAGCTACAGATCAAACCTCTAGCAAAGGTAAGGAGAAAGAAATGGAGCTAGAGCAGCCACTTCAGGAACAGGTACAATAGCAGGGATTACAGCAACAACAACAGGTACAACAGCAAGAAAAGGAACAGCCAGTGCAAGAAGAGCACACAGCAGAGGCCCCAATGGTCATTGAGCAGCAGCCACCACAAATTGCGCCTCCTAGGCAAGAAACAAGAGTTGAAGCTTCAGTCCTTCAAACCCCACAAAAGGAGGACATAAGCAGGAAAAGGGACAGAGAGACCCCCCTCACAACATCAACAACTCAAGGGAAAAGAGGGAAAGATTGAATCCTTTTTCAGAAGAAGAAATGCCAATAGGGCAGTCTTTGGGCATGGGCCCACCTAGCATGGAGGCCTCTGCAAGTTCCTTCCAGCAGGAACAAGAGAGGACAGCAGGAGGAGAAGTTAGCTCCTCAAGCCAACAAAGAGGGGGTGAACCGAGCATCAAGCAGCAATTCATGGACATAAAGAAGAGGAATGAGCCCATAAGGATACAATTATATAATCATCTGTTGAAAATGGCTCCCACCAACCAGCAAAGACTTATGTCCGCCTATGATGTCCAGGAGGGCAAGATGATTATGAGGCACTTCATGCCAGCCGTGATGCAGCCACAGTCACCTGCAGACTACATCAAGACCAACCTTGAGGTCCTTGCCAAGGACATCCACTCGATGGATCAGATAGAATTACATAAGCAAACAGGTGAGATGGTATATGCCTCCTTGGCAGATAAAACATTGGTGAATTACAGGCTAGAAAATAGCCTAAATAATACAACTTCCCAACTTGAGTTGGAAAGAGCATCCTATCAAACAAAGGATAATAGAATCAAAGCTTTGGAGGACATCATAATAGAGCTTGGGCATGATCCCAAGGATGTCAAAGCTGTGCGGGAGCTGTTGAAGCTAAGGGATGCAGATATGGCAGCATTAAGGAAGATGATCAAGATCCCAACAACTCTTCATCCCCAAACTGAAGAAGTTGCCCAGCTGAGGCATGACAAGGATGCAGCAACTATGCTGGTGTCCCTATATAAACAGCTCATCCTAACACAAGAAAAGTTGGGAGAATCAGAGGCTGCACTGCAGGTAGCATTGCAACAGAAAGAGGTAGGCCAAACTTCTCAGCCCCCTCCAAAAATGATCAATCTGGAAGAAGCTCCTCAAACCACTGCCCCTCCCATTCAGCAGACAGAGCAAACAACACCCTCTACCTCAGCACCAACAACAGAGCAGGCTGAAAGTATTGATATGCAGAAACTCAGGAATGAAATTCAGGTCTTGGAGGCCCAAATGACAGAGCTGAGTCAAGCTAAAGAAACTTTGGCTAAGCTCAATGAAAAATATGATAAATCCAAGAAAAACGTAGCTGAGAAAGAAAGAGAGGTAAAGACTCTCAAAAGGAGGATAAATGAGCTAGAGAAAGAGCTCACACTTGATAAAGTAACAGCTGAGCTCAAGAGTGTCCTATGGGCCAATGTTGGCCAATCCATCACTGACCAGTGGGAATATATTGAGGCTATTCATGAGCAGATGGGGCTCATTGGAAAAGCACATAGGGAAATCCAAAGAGCAAGGGCATCTCTAGGCAGTATGCCTGAGGCTACCACCAGAATGATTAATGTGCTTAATCACAAAACAAGTTCTCAGCTGGTCACAATGGGAATTGCCAACAGGACTGAGA
>APFE031451004.1:0-16152 GCA_000404065.3 Pinus taeda
GTTTGGATCATCATAACATGCACTAGGAGAAAAAGCGCTCTTCCCTAGGACGACTACAAGCACGTCATAGTCTAATATGTTGAGTGGTTGTATTGAGGGATTCTTTATTGGAGAGTGCAATAATTGGAGTTTGTTTTGAATTAGGACATGTTGAGGAAAATTAAAGTTTGGATCCTCTTTTAGATAGCACAAAACCATGTCACGAGGAGTGCTTGAAATGTGGATCTTGAGCTTAAAGACCACGCCACATTGGAGGTGGCTTCCAACCACCACATGACACTTCTACATATTCACTAGACTATCCTAATGTGGATATAATATAATAAATTAGATTAGGTTGTTGCACACTTGATCCATTTTCTATCATTTTCCTAAGTGACCTATCTTATAAAACTCGGAGAGTGTCCTCATTCTCACAACTTAGCCACTATATCATCCATATCTTCTTGATGTAATCATATTAGGCCCTTATTTGGTAATGAGAGGGTTAATTCTTTGGTGCATTATTGGGAACTAGGGTTTGTGTGAGATAAGATTAAGATATGAAACCATATAAAATAATGGAGCACTTAATGCTAATGGAGCTCGCGTCATGAAAGTTTAGATAAATCTTGTCTAGGGTTTATGGTTTAGGGTTTAGGGTTTAGGGTTTGGGATTTAGGGTTTATTGTTTAGGTTTTATAACACCTTAGGAAATTATTTTAATAAACACTTAAATAAAAGCTACAAATTATAATAAATAGATCATAAAATTCTTAGGTTTTAGGGTTTGGGGTTTGGGGTTTGGTGTTTAGGGTTTAGTCTTTAGGCTTTAGGCTTGAGGGTTTATAACACTTTAGTAAATTATTTTTATAAACACTTAAATAAAAGTTACAAAACACTTGTTAAAATGCTATAAAATTCTTTGGGTTTAGGGTTTAGGGTTATAACACTTTATTAAATTCTTTTAATAAACACTTTAAAAATTTACAAAATTAAAATGTTATAAAATTCGTAGTGTTTAGGGTTTAGGTTTTGAAATTTAGGGTTTATAATTTGAAATTATATAAAATTCTCATGGTTTAGGGTTTAGGGTTTATGACACTTTAGTAAATGCTTTCAATAAACACTTAAAAAAGTGAGAAAACACTTGTTAATATGTTATAAAATACTTAGGGTTGAGAGTTTAGGCTTTAGGGTTTTGGTTTTGGGTTTAAAATGCTATAAAATGCCTATGGTTTAGGATTTAGAGTTTATAACATTTGAGTAAATGCTTTTGATAAACACTTCAAAAAAAGTTACAGAAAGGTTGTTAAAATGTCATTGAATGATTAGGATATAGATTTGGGGTTTGGGGTTTAGGGTTTAGATTTTACGTTTTGGGGTTTACGGTTTTGTGTTTAGGGTTTAGGGTTATAACACTTTAGTAAATTGTTTTAATAAACACTTAAATAAAAGTTACAAAATTCTTTTTAAACTATTATAAAATTCTTAGGGTTTATGGTTTAGGGTTTAGGTCTTGGGGTTTAGGGTTTAGGGTTTAGGTTTTGGGGTTAAGGTTTTAGGGTGTATGATTTAAGGTCTATAACAATTTGGTAAATTCTTTTAATAAACACTTAAATAGAAGTTACAAAACAATTTTAAAAATGTTACAAATTTCTTAGTGTTTAGGGTTTACTTTATAGGATTTAGGGTTTAGGGATTATTATTTAGGGTTTAGGATTTAGTGTTTAGGGTTTGGGGTTTAGAATTTACGCTTTTTAAAACATTCTTAAGTGGTTTAATAAACACTTATAAAAGGTTACAAAACACATTTCAAAAATTTATTAAATGATTAGGCTTTAAGGTTTAGGGTTTGGGGTTTAGGGTTTAGGGTTTATGTTTTATAACACCTTAGTAAATTATTTTAATAAACACTTAAATAAATGTTAAAAATTTATTTTTAATAGATCATAAAATGCTTAGTTTTTAGGGTCAGGGTTTTGGCTTTGGGGTTTAGTGTTTAGTGTTTAGGGTTTAGGATTTAGGTTTTATAACACGTTTGTAAATTATTCAAATAAACACTTAAAATGTTACAAAATGGTTAGGGTTTAGGGTTTATGGTTAAAAAACTTTATTAAATGCTTTTTATTAACACTTAAAAAAGTTACAGATGTATTTTCAAATGTTATAAAATTCTTAGCGGTTAGGGATAGGGTTTATGGTTTACGGTTTTGGATTTATAATAGATTGATAAATTATTTTAATAAGAATATAAGAAAAAGTTACAAACCACTTGCTAAAATTTTATAAAATTCTTAGGTTGTAGGGTTTAGGTTCTATAATTCTATAAAATGCTCAAGGTTTAGGGTTTAGTGTTTATAACACTTTAATAAACGCTTTTAATAAACAATTAAAAAATGTAAGAAATCGCTTGTTAAAATGTTATAAAATACTTAGGGTTTATATTTTAGTCTTTAGGCTTTAGGATTCAAGGTTTTGGGTTTAAAATGTTATAAAATGCTTACAATTTAGGATTTAGGGTTTATAACATTTTAGTAAATGCTTTTAATAACCACATGAAAAAAAGTTACGAAAATCCTGTTAAAATGTCATTGAATGCTTAGGGTTTAGGTTTAGGGTTTAAAATGTTATCAAATGGTGAAGGTTTATGGTTTAGGATTAACAAGGCCTTTGTAAATTCTTTTTATAAACACTTAAAAAAATTACAAAACGGTTCTTAAAATTTTATAAAATGCTCAGCGTTTAGGGTTTAGGGTTTAGGTCTTATAACACTTCAATAAATTCTTTTAATAAACACTTAAAAAAATGTTACAAAACAATTTTTAAAATGTTATAAAATGCTGAGGGTTTAGGGTTTAAAATGTTATAAAATGTTAGTGTTTAGAGTTTAGGGTTTAGGGTTTATAAAGCTTTAGTAAATCCTTTAATAAACACTTAAGAAAAGTTACAAAACACTTGCTAAAAAGTTATAAAATGCTTAGGGTTTAGTTTTGAGGGACACACTACTAAATTCTTTTAATAAACACTTTAAAAAAAGTTACAAAACTCTTGTTTAAGTTCTATAAAATTCTTAGGGTGTAGGTTTTACGGTTTAGGGTTTATAACAATTTAGTAGATTCTTTAAATAAACACTTAGAAAAAAGTTACAAACGCTTGTTAAAATGTTATAAAATTCTTGGGGTTTAGGGTTTGGGGTTTTAAATGTTGTAAAGTGCTTTTGGTTTAGCGTTTAGGGTTTAGGTTGTGGGTGTGGGTATTAGGGTTTAGGGCTTATGGTTTATAATGCTTTAAAAAATTATTTTAATAAAAACTTATAAAAAAGTTAAAAATAATTTTTAGGGTTTACGGTTTTTTTGGTTTTTAGGGTTTGGGGTTTTTAGGGTTTAGGGTTTTTTAGGGTTTATGGTTTTTTAGGGTTTATGTTTTTTTAGGGTTTTGAGTTTTTTAGGGATTATGCTTTTTTAGGGTTTAGGCTTTTTATGGTTTATGGTTTTTTAGGGTTTAGGGTTTTTTAGGGTTTAGGGGTTTGGGGTTTAAGGTTAAGGGTTTAGGGATTAGTGGCGTAGGGTTTATAGCACTTTAGTAAATCGTTCTAGTAAAAACTTTAATAAAAGATGAAAAACACTTTCTAAAATGTTATAAAATCATTAGGTTTTAGGGTTTGGGCTTTAGGGCTTAGTGTTTAGGGTTTAGATTTTGGATTTTAGGGTTTAGAGTTTATAAAACCTTAGTAAATTCTTTCAACTTTAGGCTTTAGGGTTTAGGAATTATAGGACCTTAGTAAATGATTTTAGGGTTTATCCTTTAGGCTATAAGAATTAGGATATAGGGTTTGGGATTTGGGGTTTAGGGTTTAGGTTTTATAACACTTTCGTAAATTCTTTTAATAAACACTTAAATTAAATTTACAAAACGCTTTTCAAATTATTAAAATAAAATTAGCATTAAGGGTTTAGGGTTTATGGTTTATAGTTTAGGGTTTAGGATTTAACACTTTCGTAAATTCTTTTTAAAATTTTATAAAATGATTAGGGTTTAGGTTTTAAAGTTTGGTTGTTTAGGGTTTAGGGTTTCGGGTTTATGGTTTAATTTTTATAACACTTTAGTAAATGCTTTCAATATACACTTAAATAAAACTTACAAAACACTTTTTTAGATGTTCTAAAATTCTTAGGGTTTAGGCTTTAAGGTTTATAACACTTTAGTAAATCATTTTAATAAACACCTAAATAAAATTTAGAAAACTCTTTTTAAAATGTTATAAAATACATATGGTTTAGGTTTTAGGGTTTCACGTGTAGTGTTTGGGGCTTAGTGTTTAGGTTTTATAACACTTTAGTAAATTCTTTTAATAAACACTTAAATAAAAGCTACAAAATCATTTTTAAAATGTTTGAAAATGATTACGGTTTAGGGTGTAAGTTTTAGGGTTTAGGGTTTACATTTTAGGGCATAGGTTTTAGGTTTTATAACAATTGAGTAAATTATTTTAATAAAAAGTTAAATAAAAGTTACAAAACACTTTTCAAAATGTTATAAAATACTTAGGGTTTCGGGTTTTGGGTTTTAGGTTTAGGTTTTAGTGTTTACGATTTATGGATTATAACACTTTAGAAAATTCTTTTAGTAAACACTTAAATGAAAGTTACAAAACACTTTTTTAAATTCCATAGAATGATTAGTATTTAGAATTTGGGTTTTGTGGTTTGTGGTTTAGGGTTCATGATTTAAGATTTAACATCTATAAGGATTTAGTAAGTTCTTTTAATAAACACTTCAATAAAAGTTAAAAAAAACTCTTCTTAAAATGTTATAAAATGCTTAGGGTTTAGGGTTTGTGATTTAGGGTTTAAGGTTTAGGTTTTATAAGTGTTCAGAAATGATTTTAGTAAAAACTTAATAAAAGTTACAAAACACTTTTTAAAATGTTATAAAATGTCTAGTGTATAGGTTTTAGGGCTACGGTTTAGGGTTTATGGTTTATAACACTTTAGTAAATTCTTTTAACAAACACATAAATAAAAGATAGAAAACCATTTTTAAAATGCTATAAAATGCTAAGGGTTTAGGGTTTTGGTTTTAGGGTTTAGGGTTTATGGATTATAAAACTTTTGTAAATTCTTTTAATAAAAATTTAAACAAAAATTACAAAACACTTTTTAAAATGTTATAAAATACTTAGGGTTTAGGGTTTACAATTTAGGGTTTAGGGTTAAGGGTTTATGGTTTAGGGTTTAGGATTAAGCGTTTGCGATTTAGGCTTTAGGGAATAGGCTTTAGGGTTTAAGGTTTACAAGACTTTAGTAAATTATTTTAATAAATACTTATATAAAGGTTTCAAAATACTTTTCAAAATGTTATAAAATGATCAGGGTTTACAGTTTAGGGTTTGGGATTTAAGGCTTAGGGCTTAGGGCTTATGGTTTAAGGTTTGGAGTTTTGGTTTAGGTTTAGGGCTTAGTGTTTAGGGTCTATAATATTTTAGTAAATGATCTTAATAAACACTTAAACAAATGTTACAAAACAAATTTTAAAATGTTATAAAATGGTTAGGGTCTTGGGTTTACAGTTGAGGGTATAGTGTTTGGGGTTTGGGGTTTAGGGTTTATGTTTTAGGGTTTAGTGTTTATGTTTTTGTGTTTAGGATTTAGGGTTTTGAGTTTATGTTTTAGGGTTTAGGGCTTACTTTTTAGGGTTTAGGGTTTAGGTTTTGGGGCTTAGGTGTTAGGGTGTATGGTTTAAGGTTTATAATGATTTAGTAAATTCTTTTAATAAACACTTAAACAAAATTTACAAAACGCTTTTAAAAATGTTATAAAATGTTAGGCCCCTATACTACTAGTGTAACCCCTTATTTTTATTAGTACCACCCCCTTATTATATTGTTTTACCCATGTAGTCCCCATAGAAGCCCACTATTGTTATTATTGTGCCCCATAGAAGCCAACTATTGTTATTATTGTGCCCTTACATTATTATTGTTATGTTGGCTCTGATTATATTATGACCCCTTAGACTCCTATATATAGAAAGGAGGTCTTGTCATTTGTATCATCCAATAATTGTTCATTATGTAATGTAAAGGAGGTTTCCCCCTCGAAGAGACTAAATTCTAAGGCGTTGATATATCTTTTCTATCTTTTTGTGGGCTGGTTTCATAACATTTGGTATCAGAGCTTTGGATTCGAGGGTTTCGTTGCTCCAAATAGGCCATTGTGGGATTTTCACTATAACTTTTTTTCTGTGACATTTTAGAAGTGAAAAAAAAGATCCATTTGAGACGAAAGAACACTGAACCTTGGGTCAAAATTTCAGATATTTTAGTGCTATATTTGCGGATATATGATTTAAGGAAGTTGGTCTTTTTGAAGACTCTTGAATTACATTCCAAACAGGTGACCTGGGGAAAGTCGTCATAACTTTCTCTCTGAGAATCAGATTGAAATTTCGTAAGAAGGTACAGAAAGAGGACAGATGTTAGTTTCTTGTATATATTTTTCAGAGCCAAAGGTCGAAATAGTGACACGTGGCACATCGTACAAGTTCGTTCTACTAAACTAGTCTATAATCAGGTCACTGTGGGAGAGTTGACATAACTCTTCCTTGGAGAATCCAATTTGGATCATACTAGTGGCATTGGAAAGAGGAAGTAGAGTGCTACTGTAGGTCTCAATTTCATAACTTAAAGATCTGAAAATATAGAGCTATGGTTGTTTCAAGATTGAGCTCCTAAAATCAAGAAAAAGCAAGATGACGAAGTTTGATGGCAAGGATCCGGTAAATTGGATACTTCAGATGGAGCAATATTTTGATTTACATGGTTTACCACTGTTACAAAAGGTATGTATTGCATCTTCATATTTAGAACTGGATCAATTTTTATGGTATAAAGGGATTTTTTCTCATAAACAACATTTTACGTGGTCAATTTTCATGGAGGAATTGATAGCACATTATGAGGATACAAACAACAACACCTTTTTTATAGCAACACCACAACAATTGGAAAGAGTAAAAGGGATTTGTTACATAGTGGAAAGTAAAATTATGGAAACAAGGAAGTCTACCCATCACAACTATAAATATGGAAGTGTTGTTTCTCCTAGCCTTCCACAACCCACAAGGGTTACATCACAACAATTTAAAGAAAAAAGAGATAAAGGGCTTTGTTACAATTGTGATAGCAAATGACCTAAAGGTCATAAGTGTGTTGAGAAGAAATTATTTTACATAGAGTACGAAGAGGAGGAAGAAAAGGATCAAGAAACATCAAAAGAAGAGGATATGCACTAGGACCCAACCCCAGAGAAAGAAGAAATGAATCTGACCATATCTTGTAAAGGATTGGCAAGAATTACCACTCCTTAAACTCTCAAGATAAAAGGACATATGAAGAAGAAAAATGTTCAAGAAGTGAAATATCACATCGAGGAAGAAGGAATGAATCCAACCATATATTGTAATGCATTGGCCATAATTACCACTCATCAAACTATCAAGATAGAAGGACATATCAAGAGGAAAAATGTCCAAGAAGTGAAAGGTCACATCGAGCATCAAGAAATGAATTCGACCATATCTTGTAAAGCATTGGAAGAAATTACCACTCCCCAAACTCTCAATATAGAAGGACATGTTAAGAAGAAGGTTAAAATAGTGAAATATCAAGAATAAAAGTATCAAGAAATAATAAAATAAAAGGATACTCACCAGGAATGAACCCCAGAGAAAGAAGAAATGAATCTGACCATATCTTGTAATGCATTCGTTGGAATTACCATTCCTCAAAATATGAAGATAGAAGGAAATATCAAGAAGAAAAAGGTAATAGTGTTTATTGATTCACGTAGTACCATAATTTTACAAATTGTAAGATAGCCAAGGACTTGAATTACTTCCTAGATCCAACACCATAGTGTCAAGTGACGGTTGTAAGTGGAGGAACCATAAATTGCTCTTGAAAGTTCCATAATATCAAGTTATCCATGGGAGAATATTTATTCAATAACCCAATGTTTTCCACTCCAATGGGTGATGCTGATGTTGTACTAGGAGTCCAATGGCTACAAACCTTGGGTACAATAGCTTTTAATTTTCAAGAACTTTTTATGAAATTTTCTTGAGAAAGAAAGGATGTTGAATTAAGGGGTATCAAAAGGAAACCAGGAAAGATAATCAACTCTGACTGAATGACAAAGTTTCTAAAGAAATAACAACAAGGTGTAATTACAAAATTATGTTCGCTAACTGTTCGCACATTGAAATCATGTATTTCTCCAGATCTCCAAAAAGTCTTGGACAATCATTCCAAGGTATCTGAGACTCCCAAAGGTCTCCCATGTATTCCTGATCATGATTGTGCTATTCATTTTATTCCAAGATGTTTTCCTCCAAATCTCAAGCCTTATAGATATCCATATGCCCAAAGGAGTGAAATTTAACATATGGTTGCATAAATGGTAGAGGTTGGTACAATTATCCAACCAAATTTGATAAAAAAAGGAAGGTATGAATGGAAGAAAGGCGAAGTAGGGTGGGAACTCATTCAAAAGTTGTTGAATATCCATGTTCCAACAATATTGCCAGAACTTGAGAAGGAAGGAAAAATCATATTGGAACCTGAAGCATTTATAGACTCGAGAAGTTGACAACTACGAAATTGATCAATTTCAAAGCATCTCATCAAGCGGAAGTACTTACCTATTGAAGATTTCACATGCAAGGACAATAATTTTATATAGAAGCATCAAGAACTACTCAAGCATTGAGGACAACACTTTTTGAAGGAGAGGGGCATGTTAGGCCCATATACTATTAGTGTAACCCCTTATTGTTATTAGTACAACCCCCTTATATATTGTTGTACCCTTGTAGTCCCCATAGAAGCCCAATATTGTTATTATTGTGCCCTTACATTCTCATTGTTATGTCGGCTCTCATTATATTATGACCCCTTAGACTCCTATATATAGAAAGGAGGTCTTGTCATTTGTATCATCCAAAAATTGTTCATTTATGTAATTTAAATGAGGTTTCCCCCTCGAAGAGGCTAAATTCTAAGGCGTTGATATATCTTTTCTATCTTTTTGTGAGCTGGTTTCATAACATAAAATGCTTAGGGTTTAAGGTTTAGTTTATAGGGTTTAGGGTTTATTGTTTACGGTGTAGGGTTTAGGGTTTGAGGTTTAGGATTTAGGGTTTAGGGTTTATAAAACTTTATTAAGTGCTTTAATAAACACTTAAAAAATGTTATAAAACACTTTTTAAAATCTTAATAAATGATAAGGGTTTAGGGTTTGGGGATTGGGGTTTAGGGTTTAGGGTTTAGGTTTTATAACACCTTAGTAAATTCTTTTTATATACACTTAAAAAAAGTTACAAAACACTTTTTAAAATGTTATAAAATGTTGAGGTTTTAGGGTTTAAAACGTTATAAAATGCTTAGGGTTTAGAGTCTAGTATTTAGGGTTTATAAAACTTTAGTAAATCCTTTTAATAAACACTTAGAAAAAAGTTACAAAACACTTTCTAAAAATCTATAAAATGCTTAGGGTTTAGGTTTGAGGGACACTTTAGTAAATTATTTTAATAAACACTTTAATTTTTTTTTACAAAACTCTTGTTAAAATTTTATAAAATTTTTAGGGTGTAGGTTTTAGGGTGTAAGGTTTATAACACTTTAGTAAAATCTTTTAATAAAAACATGAAAAAATTACAAAATGCTTATTAAAATTTTATAAAATGTTTAAGGTTTAGGGTTTTAAAATATTATAAAATGCTTGCTAAATTGTAATAAAATGCTTAGGGTTAAGGGTTTATAACAATTTACTAAATTCTTTAAATAAACACTTAAAAAAAAGTTACAAAGGCTTGTTAAAATGTTATAAAATACTTCAGGTTTAGGGTTTGGGGTTTAAAATGTTATAAATTTCTTATGGTTTAGGGCTTAGGGTTTAGGTTGGGGGTGTGGGTATTAGGGTTTAGGGTTTATCATATATAATCCTTTAATAAATTCTTTTAATAAACACTTATAAAAGAGTTAAAATACGGTTGTTATGGTTTAGGGTTTTTTTGGGTTTTTAGGGTTTACGGTTTATGGTTTTTTAGGCTCTAGGGGTTTTTTAGGGTTTAGGGTTTGGGGTTTAAGGTTAAGGGTTTAGGGATTAGGGGTTTAGGGTTTATAGCACATTAGTAAATGGTTTTAGTAAACACTTAAATAAAAGTTACGAAACACTTTTGAAAATTTTATAAAATCCTTAGGTTTTAGGGTTTGGGGTTTAGGGCTTAGGGTTTAGGGTCTAGGTTTTGGAGTTTTAGGGTTTAGAGTATATAAGAACTTAGGAAATGCTTTCAAGCTTTACGCTTTAGAGTTTATAAGGCCTTAGCAAATGATTTTAGGTTTTATCATTTAGGCTTTAAGCATTAGGATATAGGGTTAGGGGTTTAGGGTTTAGGGTTTAGGTTTTATAACACTTTAGTAAATTCTTTTAATACACACTTAAACAAAAGTTACAGAACACTTTATAACATGCTATAAAATTCTTAGTGTTTAGGGTTTACCATTTGAGGTTTACGGTTTGGGATTTAGGGTTTCAGGATTAGGGTTTAGGTTTTAGGGTTCATGGTTTAGGGTTTATCGTTTAGGATTTATACAACTAAAGTTACAAAATGCTTTTTAAAATAAAAATAAAAAAAATAAGCGTTTAGGGTTTAGGGTTTAAAATAAGTAAAATATCTCTACCCTACAATTCTCTGTCTCACAAAAACAAGTGATATGAACTCACTAGAAGGGAAGAAACCCCTGTTCAATTGTGTTTCACCTTTGACTAACTGTGGGTAGGGTAGAGATATTTTACAAGCCCTCTCCACCCTCCAAATTATGTGTCCAACATGATGTTGTAGCATCACTTCCTATGCCCTAAATAGAGATCCAAACACCACACAAACGTAGCACAAAAAATCATCCAAACTTACCTTAGAACTTTGGCCTTTTCTATCAAGAATATCCACACCCAGACATAAGAGAAACTCCTCCACCTCTTGTGCCAAATTCATCCTCTTGTTAGCTTGTGAGCTGCCTCAAGTTCATTATCTATCTCAAAGGAATACCTAATTTTATTTGCACTTTGAATGTGCTCTAGACATCCAACACTTAACTTCTATTTTTATGCACACACGTGGCTCGATGAACTTTTTCTTGGAGCATACTTTAGCCCATGCTAACATTCCCAACTAGACAAATTATCCACCAGCCACATATAAAAATTAATATCTCTTATTAGACACCTCTATTTTGTGACTTTCGCTAACCTTTTTTTCTTTATGTGTCCTCTAATACCTTGAAGTGTCAAATTAGTCAAAGTCAAATTGTTTGTTTCCCAACTCATTTAGGTGCAAAACCCCAAGCTTGGGTTCCAATCCCACATTGCGTTGGTTGTGCTTTTGCCTCCATACACTGATTTCAAGGGCTTCAATTACTTCCCAAGCTATTAAATCTCAACAAACTCTTTAAATATAGATCCATAAGAGATTCCCCATTAGACTACAATTGACTGTATGTTTGTAGAAATAATTCAATAGGCTAACAAAATATTCCCAATTCCACCATAAGCTCGAGAAGGGCAAGGGGATATAGTTTACCCTTTTCAGACACTGGAAAATAAGAAGGAAGGAAAGAAAAATTATACATGAGTCCATTTACATTTTACATATAAGTACCTTTCATGTAATATTATGAGAAGATTACAAGTTAAGACTCACAATGTTCGAAACTGATTCAAACATGAACATATAATACCAATTGACAAGAAATTTTTCTGGGTATTTAACTAGAAGGCGAAAAATACCTAAAAAATTTAGACTCAATTCCCTGAGAAGTGTTGGAGCACAACCAAGAAAAGGGTAAAATAGCAAAGAAGCATAGAATTGCAATAATTTCTAGCATCATATATTGGAGGAGAGGAAGCTAGGTCCTTGTCCTCTCCTCATAGTTTTTTTTAGGTTTCCTTTTTAGATTGATTTTGTTTGTTTGTTTATCTATGTAGGTATTGGTGTCCTTTTTATTTTATTTGTTGTTGATTTATTCTTCATTATAGTTTATTTTCTTGATCCTTCTTGTTTTATATGTATTTTATCATCCTAATTGTTCTTAACTCTTTTAGTATTTTTGTTATTTGTTTAATTTCTATTGCCTTACATGAAATACCTTCTTTAGCATCAAACATAAGGCAATTAAAGAGAGAAATAAGAACACCTTTGTTTACCTCATGAAAACACTCGCATGGAAAAGTTTTTTGAGAGACCCTAAAGCCAGAAATGAAAATACTCTCTCTAGACAAAATTCACAATAAAGGTAAAAAATCCTACTAACAGAGATGTGGAAAACCTCAAATCACTAAGTGGAGGGCCGATACCCTTTTCAAATTTCTCGAACCCACATAGAGAAATTTAAAATCTGTTACTTATCAACTTTTTAAAGCCATGAGAAATAATTCTAATAAAAGAACAAAATACTTGTTAGATCAGTGAGATTTAAGGACAACTGTTACATGTTAGCAACCTCATAATCACACCTGATAATAATATATTAAACCACTTCAAACCACAATATTCTTTAGGTAAACCAGTCTACCTCAGGGAGGATAGATACAGGATAAGAGGAAAGAATCGTATATGATGCAGAAGGATATGAGAAATCAAGAAGATAAAACCCTGATCAAACATACATATAACCTAGCTCCAAAACCCAACAATGTGAATGGTGAAGGAGACAATGAAGGGGGTAGTAACCCCAGTATTTTGTTGAGGCATTTACCACCGTTGGATCTCCAAGCTCAATTTATGTCGCCCCTATCTGACATATCACATTGGCGCTCCAATTCCCATTAAGGTGATCATAGCTATATTGCCATTGTCCATATGGAATGGCATAGTGTGGTGGAGGTGCTTCAAAGTCAATGCATAAGAACGATAAACAATGTGATGGAAATATATATTCACTTTCAAAGGCATGGCCACGAGTTTCTAAATGTTTGCAAACCTTTTGTTAGGTCCCCATAATACTAGTGATTACCACATTACTATTGTCATTATAACCCTTATTGATATTTTTGTGCCCCTATTTTCCCCATATTGTTATTACTGTCCCCCAGAGAATCACTCTATTGCTATTTTTGTGCCTTTATATTATTATTGTTAGGTTGGCTAGGTTATATTGTGACTCCTTAGACTCATACATATAGAAATGAAGTTTTTTTCATTTGAATTATCGAAGAATCATTCATTTCTTTAATGTAAAGGAGGTTGCCCCCTGGAACAGACTGAATTCTAACATGTTGATCTATCATTTCTATCTTTTTGTGAGCTAGTTTCATAACATTTGGTATCAATGATTTGGATTCTAGGCTTTCACTGCTCCAAATAGGTCATCGTGCCATTTTTGCTATAACATTTTTCTGAGACGTTTTAGAAGCAAAAAAAAAACCCCATTTCTGACGAAATCGCATTGAACCTCGGGTCTAAATTTCAGAGATTTTTGCAATATATTTGCAGAGATATGATCAGAGGAAGTTGGTCCTTTTGCAAACTCCTGAATTACATTCCAAACAGGTGACCTGTGGAAAATCGTCATAACTTTCTCTCTGAGCATCAGATTGAAATTTCGTAAGAAGGTAAAAAAAGAGGACAGATTCTAGTTTCCTGTATATATTTTTTAGAGCCAAAGGTCGAAACAGGTACACGTGGCATGTCATACAATTTCACTCTACTGAACTAGTCAATAATCAGGTCACTGTGGGAGATTTGGCATAACTCTTCCTTGGAGAATCTAATTGGGGTCAGACTGGTAGAATTGGAAAGAGGACACAAAGGGATACTACAGAACACAATTTTAGAACTGGATGATCTGAAATTACAGAGATACATGAGAGGAAATATCGAGCTCCTACAAAGTGAAAAATGGTGTCTAGATTTTTTGTAATTTTTGCTTAAGCTTGGTTTGAAAAATTATTTTGAAGGAATTCAAAGGGCATGGTAGAGCATTATTATCGATAACTGATTCCCCAAGGAAAGAAAATACAAACACTTAGTAAGCAACCTGAAAGCTCTAGCATGACTCATGAAGAAGATAAAGAAATGCTACATGATATATCAAAATTACAAGACTAAGTGCAACAAATGTCACTATCACAAAAGCTAACAGAAGCTAAGATAAATGGTGTGGAATCTAAGATAAAGGGTGTGGAAGCTAAGATGAATGGCGTGGAAGCTAAGATTGAGAATTTGAAGATAGATTTGTAGACAGATTTGACAAATTTTCTACAAGAAATACTTACTAATGGTGAAAGGGTAGTAAAGGAAACTCATCATGTGAACAAAAGAAATGTTAATCATGATTTCATAGACTCTAATGTTGGATCGAAGACCCACAATATTCCAAAAATCGATATGAGGATGTTTGATGGCAAGGACCCTGCAATATGGATATTATAGATGGAGCAAGTTTTCGATCTCAATAATGTGCAAAACACACAAAAGGTACGTATTGAAACTTTATATTTGGAACCAAATCAGTATGCATGGTATCAATGGCTTTGCTCTCGTAAACAAATTATCACTTGGGAAATTTTTATAGAATAATTGACAAAAAATTATGAGGATACAAAAAGCAACACATTTTTTAGCTAATTGATAAGTCTCAAACAAAAGGGTTCAATAATGGAGCACATTGAGGAGTTCCAAAAATTGAACATAAGCGTAAAAAATATTCCAGAGGAGCATAGGACTAATGTGTTAATAGGGACTCTAAAGGGTAATATCCAACATGATGTTCACCTTTGGGAACCTGATTCATTAGAGAAGGCATTCAGGTTAGCAAGAAAAAAGGAAAGAAAAATTATGGCAACCAGGAAGCATACCACTCACAACTATAAATATGGAAGTGTTGTTACCCCTAGTCTTACACAACCTATAAGGTTGAAACCACAACAGTTGGAAGAAAAAAGAGCAAAAGGGATTTGTTACAGTTGTGATAGAAAATACACTAAAGGTCATAAGTGTGCTGAGAAGAAATTATTCTACATAGATTGTGAAGAGGAAGAAGAAAAGGAGCAAGAAAGGTCAAAAGAAGAGGATATACTCCAGGAAAAAAGCCTAGATAAATTGACCATATCTGTAATGCATTGGCTAGAATTACCACTCCTCAAACAATAAATACAGAAGGACAAATCAAGAATAAAAAGGTAATAGTGTTAATTGATTCAGGAAGTACCCACAATTTTATTCATTGTAAGCTAGCAAAAAGAATTGAATTCCTTCCTATATCCAGCACCAGAGTGTCATGCAAATGGAGGAACAATAAATTTCTCTTTAAAGTTCCATAATATCAAGCTATCCATGGGAGAACATGTATTGACTAGCTCAATGATTGCCATTCCAATGGGAGGTGATGATGTTGGACTAGGAGTCCAATGGCTACAATCATTGGGTACAATAACCTTTAATTTTCAAGAACTTTTCATGAAATTTTCTACAAAAGGAAAGGAAGTTGAATTAAGGGGTATTCCAAGGAAACCAGGAAGGATAATCAACTCTAATGGTATGAAAAAGCCTCTAAAAAAGGAACAAATAGGTGTAATTGCACAATTATGTTCGCTAGATGTTTCGACATTGAAATCATCTATTTATCCATATCTCCAAAAAGTCTTGGACAATCATTCCAAGGAATTTGAGATTCCCAAAGGTCTCCCACCTATTCATGATTATGATCATGCTATTCATCTGATTCGAGGAAGTGTTCCTCCAAGCATCATGCCGTACATATATCCCTATTCCCAAAAGAGTGAAATTGAACATATGGTTGCATAAATGCTAGAAGCTGGTATAATTCCACCTAATCAAAGTTCTTTCTCTGCTCCAGTAGTATTGGTGCACAAGAAGGATGGATCATGGTGCATGTGTCCAGATTATAGGGAGCTCAACAAGCTCGCTATTAAAGATAAGTTTCCCATTCCTGTCATTCATGAGTTACTGGGTGAACTGCATGGATCAATTTACTTCACCATGTTGGATCTTCGTTCAGGATATCATCAAATCAGAATGAAGATTGAAGAAATTCTGAAAATGGCATTTAGAACTCATGAGGGTCATTATGAATTTTTGGTCATGCATTTT
>APFE031451018.1:0-11468 GCA_000404065.3 Pinus taeda
TCCTTGTCCAAGTTTTAATCGGTGTTTTGTTCAACGTCTTTCTCTCATTCTAGACACTGTCCCACCACAGAGCTGCGTGTACTTTCAGCTTTTTTTCTGCAAACTTGACTCTACGGTCTTCACTAACTTCCTCGCATTCAAAATACTTGTCCATCTCACTAATCCAATCTAACACAACATCAATAGACAAACTACCATCGTAAGTCAGGAGTTCTGGTTTTGGTCTGCTGTTCGACAATAAGACAGACTTCAGTAATTTCACTTCTGCTAATTCGCCTTCAGGCCCCTCTGCTGCCACTTCTACTTCTTCTTCACTCACATCACCCATTTCTGGATCTCTTCTCCTGCCTGCCTCTACTGCTTCCAACTAAGCAGTAAGAACTCTGAGTTCTTCTTGTAATGCCTCATCTGCCATTCTACGAGCACCTCGGCCTCGTCCTCGTCTACCTACATCCATTTTTTTTCAAATCTCTTCAACTTAATCTGCTCTGATACCACTCTGATGGGACCCAGCCCACTTGACACACACTTTACACTTTATATGTGGATGGGAAGGTTTACGTGGCGAACAAAAATCTTATGTCCGCGGGTTTTTGTGAGAAGTTGGTAGATGGTGAGTTATTGCAGGGAGTAAATACCCTGTACTCCTCCTCGAATTGCTCGCTTTCACCTTCACGCCTTAACCCTAATCCTTACGGCATTTCTCAATTGTTCTTCATTGTTTTCGCTCTGAGTTTGTTCTGCTCCAACCAAGGGTTTCTTGGTCTTCTCTGGTATATTGTCGTATGTTCTGTTATGTTGATATGTTCGGCTCCTGGTGTTGTAAAAGAACACGATTCCTCCGCTATTCAAC
This sequence comes from Pinus taeda, assembly GCA_000404065.3. NCBI lineage: Eukaryota > Viridiplantae > Streptophyta > Pinopsida > Pinales > Pinaceae > Pinus > Pinus taeda. The sequence continues at coordinate 854 of APFE031451018.1, forward strand.
CTGTTTGTAAACTTAATGACAATGGGACTTGGTGTTGAAGGCTGTTCGACCTGGTTCTGTGGCTTGATTTCAGTAAGTGGTTTTGTTCTTCTTTCCCTTGCATACACGGGTTCCCGCAAGTATTGTTAAGCTCTGGTTAAAGTTATTGTATTTTTGCCGTCTCTGTAAATGTCGTGGTACTTTATCATGGTGTGGGTAGTCGTTGATAGAAACCCTTGTGGTTTTGCTATGTTTTCTTCCGGCACCTTACTGTCTCTGGTTCGAATCTAGTTGAGTGTTATTTGCCTACTGTTGGTTGGGTTTTCTTACGGTGTGGCACTGTGTTTGCCTGCGAGCACAGGACTTTTCGGGCACACGTCCTTCGTTTGGAACAGGTGAATGCTCTTGTCCCTATTTCAATATGGCTCGCCTTCTCATTCTGGGACTAACCCACTTTGTTCCTTTGCTCTACAGTTGAGCTCTTCAGGATGTCATACAGTTGCGTTTGGTCGCGCTCTCCAGGTAAATTTCTCCGGGTATTCATTTCTTTACAGGCTTTTGCAGTTTCCCTGGTTTTCTCGTATTTACGTCTGTTTTAACATACATGAATTTGTATTTTGCAGGTCTCTGTTGGTGACCTGGGCAGCGTGTCTTCCAGCACTTAGTTTGTACACTCGTTTCTTTTTCTGGGTAGGCCTAAAACCCCAATGTTTGGCTGTAGTTTCAGTTGTTGCTAAAGACCCATCTTCTGGTTTAAGTCCTTAGTCACTGTATGCGTTTGCTCGGCTGTATTTGTTTTTCGTTTGCTCCTGTATTAGATGTGTAAGGGTTGGGAACCACTTGCTGGTTGATTTTGGTCAAACCCTGGTTCTGGGTTTTCTGATTTACAAGCTTTTCCGACTATATGTCGTACTCTGCTCTGTTTATATATTAGCAGACTTTTTCTTTCATAATATTTGTTTGGCTCTACCAATGGCCCCTGTAATTGCGGTCCTTTCGATGGTTTAAATGAAAATTATGAATAGAAAAGAGAATGTACAGTTTTTGTTATCTCTCCGCATGAGTGTTCCGGATTGTTGGTTGTTCTTTATCTTCGAACGCTGGAAAGTTGTGGGTATTCATATGCAAGTTCCTCACCTTCGTTTCCTGAATGTTTATACTGGAACTCTTATTCAACTGTGTGCGAAATGAACATATGGCTGTCGGTTAATGTAACTGTGAATCACTGTGACTTCGTCTGCTTGCTTAATATATGTCTGCAACTCATTGTTTGAACATTTGTAATAGTAAACTGATAAATATTATTTGTATGACAATTTATTAGATCGTAAGGAAAGAAAAAATAACTTAGGAAAATATTTGTAAAAAATGGTACAGATAGACAAATAGCTTTCTGTTTGAATGCTCTGGCTGTATCTATTACTTTGTCTTCTCAATCAACCCAACTCCACTCAATTGAACCCCTCTCTGTTACATTTGATTTGTCTTTATAGCTCTCTGGTTTCAGTTGATGTTTACAGTTAATCCAAATGATACAAAATATGGTTACAGGATTACTACTTTTGTTTATAACTATAATCATTTGGCATTCCAAGACTTGTAGGAACAGTTGGCTCTTCTTTCCCTAATTTAATGGACTATTCCCTAACTAACAACTGAGCTACAGTAATTCTAACTGAAAATAAAAAGAGATGTCTAAATTCATTGACTTTGTAAAATAAACTAAAAGAAAAATTATTTCCGTAAGAATTAAACAGTCCAATCGATCACTAGCTTTTGAACCTGGTTGGAATTCTTTTTGCCCAATTTATGGTGAGCTGGATGCTCCTGCATCATGACGTTTCGAGTCTAGACCCAGACTCATCATCAGGACTGATATACAGAAAAAAGAAAAAAGGTTTTGTGATAAATATGTGATAGGCTTGATGAAAAGACAGTTTGGCCGACAGAATGCCAGATTATTAATTTTATTTACTATTATTTATATTATTATCTACCATTATTTATATTATTTTATTATTTATTATTATTAATCATTATTTATATTATTATTTATATCATAAGTTAGTTATTTTATTCATTAATTAATCTAAAATTGAATTGTGAGAATGGTTTTATGTTATTAGTTGAAATATTTAATAAGTTCTGTTATAATATGTAATCTATATATAATTCACTAATATTGTGTAATTTATTTGTACTTGATTGCTAAAATGTCTATAATATAATGGATATAATAAGTTTTATTATATTGTTAATTTATTAATTAAATATAAATGTGTGCTGAGTTATAAGATATATTTTTATTTAGCTGATAGAATTAATCAATAGGTTTTATTTGAGTGAGTACCATTATATTCTGTTTATTTATAATTTCTAATGTGTTGCGAATCTAATTTTGAGGTTTTTTATTATTTATCTACCAAGTTTATTATGTTGCTACTTAATTTGAATTGAGAAATCGGTTATATGTTATTAATTAATTGATTGCATTAGCTATTGAGACCTATTATTAATTTATTAATTCTATTGATTTATGAATTATTATATGCTTAAGTTAATTATGTTGTTAATTTATTATGTTTATTCATTGCTTTACATTATTAATTTATTAATCTATTATGTTGCTGATTTACTAAAATAAAAAAGAGATTGGTTATATGTTATTTTTATTACTTGATCAAGTTAGTTACTAAGTTCTCTATACTTATATTATATTAGTTATTTTATTATTTATATTATTATTTACCATTTTATATTATGTTTTATCCTAGTTTGTTATTTTACTCATTAATTAATCTAAAATTGAAAATGTGTTATTTGTTAGAAATAAATAATAAGTTCTGTAGTAATATGTAATCTATTTATAAATCCCTATTGATGTGTACTACTTTGTAATTCATTCCTAAAAAGTCTATAATATTATTGATAAAATAAGTTTATTATATTGTTAATTTATTAATTCAATAGAATTGTTGAGTTATAAGATATTATATTTAGTTGATTGAACTAATCAATAAGATCTATTTTTAATAAGTACCATTGTATTATGTTACTTTTTTATAATTTCTAATGTGTTGTGTAATTAGTTTATTTTTAGGGTTTTATATTATTATTTATCTACCAAGAAGTCCCCTATTAAGGTTTCATGGGTGTTTTATGATTTCAATCGCTTCTCTAACCTTTCGCTTGAAATGGTGATCTTCATTGGCAATGACCTTGGCGTCTTCAAGGCATATATGGTGATTAGTTTTACTTACATGCTCAGCCAACGCTGACGAGCGGGTTCTTTTGTTATGGATATCTGCACTATGCTCTTTGAGCCTAATCCTCACGAACCTACCCGTTTCTCCTATATATTGTCCCCACATGAGCAATTGATGATATACACCCCTTTTTGCTGAAGTTGTTCTTGGCTGTCCTCAACATATTTCATTCTTTGTTTGATGGTTGACCAGGGTTTGAAAGCAGTCTTTATATTTTTCTTTTCGAGGATCTTAGCTATCTTGTCTGTGACTCCTTGAATGTATGGAAGGTAGGCATTAGAAGTTGAGGGGTCTTTCGCCTTGTTTTTATTATTATCAGACTTGGCCTTTTGAATGGATTTGAATATGCTTCTATTGTTGTACCGTAAGTTGGCAAATGTTCTTTTTAGGTAAGTAATTTCTTCTTCAGTATGGTTTTTGTCAGAAATTCTACAAGCTCTAGTGAAGAGGGTTTGGAGTACCCCCACTTTTTGAGCTGGGTGGTGGTGTGAATCAGCATGCAAGTAGTTATCGGTATGGGCCTTCTTTCTAAATACTTTATGCCCTATGGAACCATCATTTCTTCTTATGAGGAGAATGTCCAAGAATGGTATGCAATTATTTTCTTCTATCTCCATTGTAAATTTGATGTCTTCAAACATGCTATTAAGATGGTCTAAAAACTTGTTAAGCTCATTCTCTCCATGAGGCCAGTTGACACTGGTGTCATCTACAAACCTAACCCAAGATTTAGGTTTTAATGGGTATGTATCCAGAGCCTTCTTCTCAAATTTTTCCATGAAAATATTTGCCACGGTTGGCGAAAGAGGTGATCCCATAGCAACACCCGAAGTTTGTTCAAATATTTCGCCTTGGAAGGAGAAGAAGGTGGAGTGAAGATAGATTTAAGCTAATTTTGCAGTCTGGGGGTCTGCCACTTCTTTAACTACTTGAATTGCTTCATCTAGGGGGATTTTAGTGAAGAGCTGGACTACGTCAAAGCTAACGATTCTATCTCCGGGATCTAGTTTAGTATTTTTAATGTATTTGACAAATTGATTGGAATCTTTAATGTAAGAGCTAGTCCTGCCAACTAGCGGGGATAGAATGCTAGTGACATATTTAGCTAACTCATAAGTGGGTGACCCTATAGTGTTCACTATAGGTCTTAAGGGGACTTCTTTTTTATGTATTTTAGGGGCTCCATAAATCTGAGGAGTGATTTCACTATTAGGGGTCAATCACTTTCTTAGTTTATCGTCAAGATTGGTTTCTTTTATGGATTTCTTTACCAGGTTGGTGATTTTAGAGATGGGGTTTTTCTCTAATTTCTTGTAGCTACCACTATTATATAAGTGGTCTTTCATTTTGCTAACGTAATCCTCATAATTCATTATGATAGTGGCGCCACCTTTGTCAGCATTCAAAATTACAATGTCATTATTATTCAGAAGTCCCCTTACCCCTGATATTTCCAATGGTTTCTTCAGTAATTTCCTCCTCGGCATAGGGGTTTAGCCTGTGTATTTTTTCTCCTTGCTGGTCTGTGGATGCCCCTGTGGGTGTGCCCTCTGTTCTGTCCATCCTTTTACCTCTTTCCTCATTATGAGGAGTTTGCAAAACAGGGATTTCAGGTGCCTTTGTTTGTGTTGCACGACTTTGTTCTTGACCCTTTTACTGAGTTGAGGATGGCTGCTCTTCCATTGTGCTTTGTTGTTCTGAGTGCTCAATGTCCTTGCCTTTCCCTGCATGAAAAATGGTTTCTTTAGCTGGCTGCCGTGAAGATGTAGCTGTTGATGTGCTTGCTCCAACTGGTTGAGGCTGTGTGAAGGTGACCTATGCAACATAATCCAGGTCAATTCTTTTCTCAATTTCTTTCATATCTTTCTCTAATTTTTCCTCTTCAGTGAGCTCTTCATCATCTAATTTGCCCTCTACCCATTCTTGTTGATTGACATATTGTTCAATGTAGGGGATTGGCTGGTGCACATATCCTGAGAGCTTGTGTTTGATTCTTCTAAGGTTTATGAAATGTTCAGGGTCATATGGTGCCTAGTAGAAGCTTTATTTCAACATGAGTTCTTGTCTCAGCATATTGTCTGCATCTTTCCATGCTTCTTCCCTTTTGTTGAAAACAAAGGGACCCAATTGATGTCTGATTTTAAGCTGTGCCTTCTTTTTTTTCCCATGGAAATGAGTCAGGTCTGCATTACTGAACTGCCTGAAGTATTCCAAGGCAAAAAGTCTCATGGGGACATATCTTGGCAGCTTATAGGGATACAACTCACACCCATAAATTCTGATTACTGTGTGGTTTTGGTAGAAGTACCAATCACCAATGCTGTAGCCCTTTGAAAGATGCAAGATTCTTTGCATTTCAGCAGTGAGTCTGGTAGGAGGAGTCACCATTAATAGGCAAGTGGCTGGGTATATCAATAGGTCAATAAACTCACAATATGTGTATGGAGAATAGTGGACTTCATGGAAAACTGAGGTCCAATAGATGATAGATCTCCTCTCTCCTTTTGGGTCTAATCTCCTGAGAGGAACATTGAAACTATCTGGGTGATAGTACAGCAGCAGATGGTAAATGTAGGAGGTGTATTTAAACACTCTTTCTCTCTCCATCATCATGAATTGTTCATGTATTTTGTTTGCTATGCAGGTGGCATAGTCATACATGATAGCAGGGGGATGTCTTAGAGTGAATATGATTAAGAGCAAAAATACAGTCTCATCTACAAATTCTCCTGTTTTGCATCCTAGAATGTAGGAAATCATATCCACCATGAGCTTGCCTGTTTCATTAAACGAGGCCTGAAGATAGGGAGGAGGATGATCATACTGGCACTGTGGATCCATAAACAGCTGACTAACTCTTGATATCTCTGCCTTAGAGAGCCTTGCACCCTTATCAAGAAAGAGTTTCATTGTAAGGGGAACCAGAGGCTGAGGAGGCTCAAAGTTTAGCATTTCATTTATGGATTGAGGAGTGATATAGAACAACACAGACCCATCTGGACTGAGAATTGCTCTCAGAGCGGGGTCATAGTTTTCATGACATAAATGAATGAAGTCAGGAAACACATCGACTGATGGGAGGTAATAGATGGGCATATTGGATTGCCAAATTCCTAGAATATCTGTGTTATTTCTGTGATTATTTCTGAATTGGCACACAGTTTTGAGGTGAGAATTAAGGCCCATCATATCCTTGATTTGGAAGTCTCTGTCTGCCAAAGGTAACCATTCTAAGTCCCTGTGTGGAGCATTCAAAGGGGCAATGTTCAGGGCTACTGGAGTCTCCATATCTTATACTACTGGTATTGATTCCAATATAGCTATAAAACAGCAATAGGAAGTAGAACTTAGGCTATGACGCTATTGCCAGGAGTATGAAAACTGATTTTCTACTTCAAACCAACCTCACTGTATAGAGTTTATGGTAAACAACAAAGTTGCAGCACTCAAACAGGGTTTTTTACATAAATTGGTTGAAATTGCAGGCTCTGTGGACACAATGCCGAGTAAATAGAATTGAATTTTTCCTGAAGGGGCACAAGTTTGTAGAGGGAAAGGGAAACTAAGGATTCCCCTTTAGGGAATAGGTTAAAACCAATTGGAAACAGGGCGCTGGAATATTTTAACTCAATAATTGAGTAATTTCTGTAGTCTCTGTGGGTGTATTTGGATGCACAGTGGGTTAGAATGGCTCATTCGCAGAGGGAATAACTTCAAATTTGCAGGTTCGTGGCGAATTGGCAGCTCAAAGGGTGTTTGCAGTATAGTGAGCGATAGGTAGGAGCACCTTAGAAGCAAAATGCAGGTTCATTCGGCAATTTAGACAGAAAACTTGAGAAACAAGGCTTTCAAGCTGGAAAATGGATAAATACCTGTTTCTACGACGCCGAGGATGGTTAACAGGCACAGCTTGGGCTGCAGAATTGAGCTATGGATTTTAGTTGGCAGGTTGGTGACAGTGTAAGCTCCAGAAGTAATTCAACAGTGAAAGCGCATGCACGTTCTTTGCAAAGGAAACAAATAGAAATAGGCGTAAAAACAGTCATTTTCCCGACTTTTTAACCAATTTTGGACGTTTTGGCGCTTTTTGCGTTTTTCCAGGATGACGTCATCATGAAGTATTTTTTGTCATGTAGTGGGTACGGCAGATGAAGTGGCGGCTGACGTATGTGATGACGTGGCGTATGACAAGGTGGCGGGGTGGTGACGTCATTGGGTGACATCGCGTAGGTACAGTGCACTGGCAGGTGACGTGGACGCAACATCATGTGGTGACGTAGGCAAGCGGGGAGGGTGGTAAGCAGTTTGCGTCGGACCGCCTTTGGTACGGGAGCGGTAAGTGTCAGGGGCGGCCCGATGCAATAGGAGGGGGACAAGTGTCCCAGTGTACGACGGTGAAACCGTCGACCATCGGGTGCTATCGTACCGTTACAGAGGGGCGCCCGATATTGATGAAGGCCGTCGGATCTGCTGGAGGCGATCCGACGGTGGACGGGAGGGATATGTGAGCGAAGTTTAGCAGAACAGCGCGCCCGATAAACGTCAATTTTTTCACGGCTTCGGGTGGGTTTAGACCTTAGGTTACAGGTTTAATATGTGTTCGGTGCGGAAGTATGGTTGTTCGTTTAACCAAACTTAAAACGAAATCCAACATGAAATGTATGCGCGGAGGGTAATAGGGTATAGTTGGTGTGTGGGGTGGGGGGGGTGTTTAATATGGTTATTTATTTAACCGGGTGTTAAATAAATCCCAAGGGTAATGAACGCGGAAGGGATAATACTAAGGCCCCAAATAGACCTAGTATTTCCTGAACTCATGTTATATGGCTATAATTGCTAGTTGGAGGGGATATATTAAATGTTTTGGGTTTTAATATAGTTTCTTGTAGAATAGGTGTGGGGAAATGATTTAGGGAGCTATACAATAGGGTTAGATGTTAATATGAGTTTTTATGGAATGATAATGAATGGAAAAATGTTAAAGAGATGAAATAATATGGAATGACCATTTTTACACAAGAAATGTAGCTTCTTTTCACTAAGTCAATTCAGATGTCAACTTGGTTTTTAGTAAAATGGAGTGAAACTGGACTTTTTTGGGCAAATCCCAAGGTCCTTGAGGGAATATTAGTAAGTGACCTTTGGGGAAATGAAGGGGTATTAGTCATTCTTTCACTGTTGTAACACCAACCAACTGCCTTGGTGCCAATTCATAAATGAGATGAGTCCTTCTTGTCAAGACAAAGAGTAATGATAACCTTGTTTATGCAACCTCAAACTACCTACCCAGCCTAATACACCTAACATTTTTTCTTCCTTTGGATTGGATGCATTTGAACTGGTAAACCTTGATTGTCCTCTTTTTCTTTTGATTGTCTTCCTATCTAAATGTACCCTTATCTCTTCCAAGGGCTCAGATTAAGCAGTTGGGCTCCTTAAATTTTCTACTTAGCTACTCATCTGCCAAGCTTGAACTATTTGGATAGATATTCTTTATGTATTCTACAACAACAATTCAAACATGGCATGGTCCAGATTGAACTGTTGGGCCATCCATCAAATGTGACAAGCAGCAGTACCTCCACATGGTGAATTTTCAAAATAAGATAGTGGTGGCATTTTGACTGGCCACTTTCCTGGTCTTTGGTTTGGGGTTAATTTTCACTTATTTTTTCTGACCAAATGATATTATTTCCCTTTGATTATTCTTTTAACGCATACCCTCTTTTCATTTTTTAATTTTCCTTGTCTGTATACAAAATATGGAATCTCTGCAGCATGCAGGGATGAACATATTTAGCACTTCCACTGTCAATCATGAAAAATGAAACCTATTGGTATAGGAACCTAACAGCCCACAAACCTATCCAAAGCGTTATTTGCTTTAAACTCTGGGACCATTCTGTTAGCGCTTGAGATTTCACCTAGGCTGAGATAGACAAACCTCAAAGCTGCATCAAACCATTTCACCTCGTAGCTAGCCCTACGAGGTATGAGAAGGCTCTCTCGGGTCAAACTTGGTGGATTTTTCAATAGGATGAGTTTGACCAATTAGGAACAAGGATTTTAGGCTAGTAAACTGATAAGAGGGATTGATTTAGAGTTTTTAGGTTTTTGGGTGGCAATTGGAGGGAGTGCAATTCAGGGTGCGGGGATTGAGCTCAGTTTTTGCAGGTGGGTCTTTGGGGCAAGGTAGGAGTTTATGCTGATGCCTTTAGCTGGAATAGATGATCAAGGAGGAAATAAGAGAAGCTAAAGAGGGCAAACAATGAATTTGAATCCTCTCTAGACAGTGGAAAACATAAATATTAAACAAAATTGAAAGCTGAGCATGGCATGCATGAATTCAAACTTTATCACTTCTTTTGTTTAATTAGCAGCAAGAGAATAAGAGATGGAACACATAAACACACTTACAATGACAAGTAGGAAACACACCATCAACATAATAATCCACAAGAATCCACAATGAAGTCTGCAAAACCCTGGCCTTCCTTTTCCTCAAATTGCAGAGATACAAGTCAAAAAATACAATAGAGCTTCTCCCTCTAGAGTCCAACCATGAAAATGAGAAAGAGAAGGCATAATATAGAAGGTCTAACTTCTTTCCCCACCTCTATCGGTCGAGTTCAGCTTCCTACGAGCTGTTGCAACTAATTCTAAATCAATCACTAAATAATAGGCCAGCTCAACAACTTGCCTCTAAAACATAGGAAACCTATCCATGCATTAAATATTTACTATTTACATCAAAGAAGCTTCTAGAAGTGGTAAAGAAGAGTAAAAGTATCTAATGTCATGAAATTTACACAATAATCCATCATTTACATGCCCAAATAGTCAACCAAAGTGAAAACAGTGCTTTGCTAGCCGAACTGGTAAAAAATTGGCAAATTTGCCTGAGTGGTCGCACCTATGAGCTTGACTGGTCGCACCTTTTTCCAGCTCTGTTTGAGGACCTTTTCGGTGTCCAAATCAGGTGCAAGATAGCTTGTTGGAAAGGTCTGGAAGTCTACTTTCCAACCCAGCTAGAATTTCTGAATTTATAGTTGATTTGACCCCTCAAAAATCAAATCTCCCAAGATTGCTTTCTGCAACTCAAAAAAGGGGCAGAAAGTCAAAATTTGCATGCATTTTGAGCTTTTGGGAGCCCAAATCTCCATAAAATCTGAAACCCTTCCATATGAAAGTGTATCTTTTCCTGAAAAATCCAAAAATGTAGATTTTTCCCCGTTCCGAACTGTCCCCACAACTGGTCTCGTAAGGGGTGAGACCACTCGAATGGCCAAAACCTGTAAAATTCCCAAAAATGTCAAAAATGCCTCAAAATTCTCAAAATTTCTTGGGTTTGCTGCTAGGAGGAAGATAAT
>APFE031451018.1:18164-32212 GCA_000404065.3 Pinus taeda
GAATCATGATTAACATTTCTTTTATTCTCATCATGAGTTTCCTTTAATACCCTTTCACCCTTAGTGCCCATTTCTTGCAGCAACTTATTCATATTTATCTTCAATTCGTCCATGTCTGTCTTCAAATCTATCTTCAAACCATCCATCTTAGCTTCCACGTCAATCATCTTAGCTTCTACGCCTTTCTTTAAACAATCCATCTTAGCTTCTACACCTTTCTTTAAACCATCCATCTTAGATTTTGTTCCTTTTTGTGTAGTTTCTTCTTTCAAGGGTACCCTTCGTTTGTTTCTAACCCTAGCCCTTTTTGCTAGCAGATTAGCTTCTACACTAACTACTACACTTTGCATATCTTCTAGAGTTGGTGGATTTCTTTCTCTAAGTTGAAATGCCATATCAGTGTCAAATCCATATGGAAACTTTATCAGAGCTAAGCCATGTGGGGGTCTAAGGTCGACTGGTATTGCATTTTACACACTGTTAAATCTAGTACAGTAGTCCTGAACTGTTTCATTTGGTCCTCTCATAATGTTTTCATATTCTGAAAGAATTTGAAGAGGGTTCTCTTTCTTCTCCCATCTATGTATTGCTAGTAAAAAACTTCTAAACAATCTATACTATTGTTAGGCAGAGATCTGAACCATGTTCTCACTTCGCCAGCTAGAGGTTGGGAAAAAATTCTCATTTGGACATCTCCAATATCGATTTCATGCAATTCGAAATGATTTGTCATCTTTCTTGTATGTTTTTATGCTATGTAGGATCCTATGCCATCAAATAGGGTAATTTTACTCTGGTAGTCTAGTGGCATGGCACCTTGTGGAGTAGGCATCACAAGAGGGGCATATCTTTTTTCCATGGCTCTAAGTTGGGCAAGACTGAGAACTAGAGTTTGGGTTCCCGAGGGTGGTACAAAGGTTGATAGGGAACTAGGGGTGATAGGTGATGGGTAGTGATAGGTTGATGGGGAAGTGAAGGTACGACTGGAGGTGTGGAATGATCTTCAGAGATGTGAGGGAATAATGGTGAACTAAAAGAAGTTGATGCTGTGTTAGAAAGTTCAGGGATCTTGATAGTAGTGAGGGATGACTGAGGGGATTTCAGAAGATACTAATCAATTGACAAGTTTTCCCTTTGGGATTCAAGTTCAACTGTAAATTCTGGATCTAGAACTATGTCATCAAGTTGAGTCTCAGACTTGGTTCTAAATAGGGAAAGGAAAAAATACTCGTCAAAGGGAAGGTCTCCTAAAAACAACCACTCATCTGGGTAGGAGTCTGCTTTAATTAAAGGTGTAGGACTGACTGAACTTTCTTGCCTTCTAGATATTCTTGAAATTAGATTATGACTGTCAAATACTGGGGGAGGGTTTGGATCAGGATTGGCCCTAGTATAATGAGTTCTCCCTAAAGCCAGATTTCAAGATTTTCCTAATTGCTTTCTTTTTTGTGAAATTTTATAAATAACTTTTAATAAACCCTTCAAGAGGCTTGAAATTAAAATTTGAAATTTCTCAAAGGTTTACTAAGATTGAGGGTTTGAGTCCCCAATATGGTCACCACTATGTTATCACTTAGAAGTCTTCCCTAGAAGTTATAAAAAAGAAGGAATAATCCGAGGTAACCACAAACCTAATCTTTTAGACTTAGTTTCTAACTAACCTAAGTCCTAAGAGGGCTCACTCTTTATAATTTAACTTTGTTTTGATGGGATTTTAGGCTAGTTCTTAGTGCTAATAAGGTTTTTATTTTGGTTGGGTGGTGGAATTCTAGGAACAAATGGATAGAGTAAGGCTTTCAAACGATTGGGCTATGGAGTCAATCAAAGGATGGATTAACTGGATCAGATCAATCGCTAAAGGAATAGTTCACAGGGCATGATAGCAAAGCAAAAGGCAAATCTTCAGGTTCAAATGGATGAGGTAGTCCTATCCAGGGTGAAAGGGAAATAAAGAATCCTTAAATCAGGATCAAGATGAAGAGAAGGAGGTGATCATGAGCAAAGGGAAACTAAGAATCCTTTACTATAGACCTGGGGGGAAACTACGGAAGTAAGGGAGAAATTAAGAATTCCCAGACTAAGATAGTTTAACAGAAAACATTAAGAATGTAAACAGTTAAGATAGAGAGCATTTAAGCTAGTTCTGAAATATCATTCCTAGTTTAACATTCATATTTCATAGAGACACATATGATTATTTATAAACATGAAGAGAAACAATAATACACATAAGATAGAGAATACTTATTTGGGTTTCGATTTACACAAGAATCCTGTAAAATGTCTTTACTTTATTCCTTGATCCAGTAAGCCAATCCAGTCTTGATTACAATAGCTCCTTAACTTGAGAAGAAGATGTCTATATAAACGTCTTTGAATCCATGCTCAATACTTCAAAAGGTGAAGTATTTATACAAAAAGTATTTACAAAATATCTTAAAACAGTATCAGAATTAAATTAGGAAATCAAAATATCTTCAAGCATGAAGATAGAGAAAGATGGAAAACTGCATTTTGTTGTCCCTTTTATTGTGGTTGTGCTAGCTGTAATAGTTGAACTTGAGCCCTTTTAAGCTAGCTAATATGTGTATGCTGGAATCTTTTTTTCTTTAACATTTGACTAATACTCTTTACCTTTTACTCTTTGACCTTGTTTACATGTTTTCATCTGGCTGCCATTTAGATTTACAGTGGTAACTTATAGTAAAGCTATCACATTTTTCCACCATTCATTCAGGTAACTTTATCTTAAGCATGCTTCTGCATATCTCGTCTGCCTCAATGTATTGGGAAAAATTTGGCTTTGTGACAAATAGATGCTTCACTTCATGTTCTAGGAAGAATAAATTTTATGAAGTATCATATAATAATTTCACTATTTGTAATGCTTTGACTCTTGAAGTGCTTGCATATTCTCTGGACAATTTCTCTAGTCTGTCAACATAGTATGATTGGATCATAAGTTTATCATTGATCACCATGGGATTTGGAAGGCCTTTATCCCTCAAAATTTGAAGCTTTCTCAAGAATATGCCAATACCAATCTACATGTTTTGGCATTTTTTCTCTAGATTGAGCAACCTTTTTGACTTGGAGGATGGTTTCAGTTCTATCCTCCACACCAAGTTCCTTGCTATTCTTGTTGTTCAAGAATTAAATGAGTTGATTAGCCTCTTCAGGCTAGTCTCCTAGGTCTTCTTTGATCTTTTGTATAGCTTCGGTGGCCAATTTCACCAGTTCTATTTGCTCGAATATTGCTTGAATTGATGGCTAAACATCATTGCCAGAGTCAATGTTGTTGGCCTAGAGCATTTCCTTAGTTTCTCCTAGTGCTTTTGCAATGTTAGATCTTTTTCAAGGAACTTTATCCTCTCACCCATCCTTAAAGATTTTTGTGATTCTTCTTTCTGTTGTATTTGAGCAAGCTTACTGTCAGTTTCTAGGCTTTCTATTTTCTCCTTAAGTTGTTTTAGCTCAGTAGCCTACATGGACATTTCCTCCATGGATTTTACTAAATCTGTTATCTTTTCTGTTGATGTACCTATTGTTGTAGACTCAGTTATCATTGGCAGTGATGTAGCAAGTGAAGTTGTTGATGCTAAAGAGGCTGCCAATGTTGAGGGAACTGAAGTAGAGATTGTGGGAATAATATTATGTGGAGTGGTGACCAACTCACTCTGTTTAGACTAAATCAATGTGTCCACCTCTTTCTTAGTTTCCTTCAGCTGATTATTTAACTTAAGGACCAAGTCCATAAGCTCTTCTTGTTCCTTCTAAGTCTTTAAGACTTCTGTTGTTTGTGGATGATGGAGATGTGGAATTTTCAGCTACTTTTTCAAGGCAACTATGTCATCATTCTTCTTTTTTATTAACCTTTTTGTAGCCTTAACATCTTTGGGATCATGCCCCAACTCTATGATTAAGTCCTCTAAGGACTTGATCCTGGTATCCTTGGCCTGTGAGGAGGCATTTTCTAGTTGAAATTGTGCTACTATATTATTTAGCGAATTCTGTAACTGGTGGGCTACGATGGCTTTGCTTGTTAGAGTGGAATATACCATATCTCCTGTCTATTTATGCAATTCAATCTATTCAGTAGGATGTATATCCTTTCAAAGCACTTCAAAATCTGTCTTTTGGTAGTCAGCTGCTAATATGGGCTACTGAGTGGTGGTCTTAAGAAAAGTCATATGTATTTTACCTTCTTTCATATCAAAGGCTGACATAAGCCTTGTTTGGTTGATGGGAGCCATTTTGAGGTACTGTGCATAGCTTTGGGCCTTTAACCTATCATTCATGGCCTTCATTTCCTTATACCTTTCTCTGATATCCTGGTCTTGGTCAGCTGAAATCCTTAATGAAGACTCTTCCACACTTGGTTGTTTTTCTAACATCTGAGCATGTGATGTGGAAGGTTCTTGTGTTCCTCTAGAAGTAGTAGCATGCATGCTCCCTTATCTTTCTGTGCTTGTGACTCCAACTATTTCTTCTGTGAATTCCTGCTCAGAGAAAGGATTTAACCTCTGCCTCTTGACATAAGTTTGTGAAATGGCTTTGCCTGAAGGAGTGGCCTCATTCCTCTCTCTTTTGGGGTTCTTCTCTTCATTTAGAGGAATCTGCATAGTAGGGGGAGTACTCATGATATGCTTTGGCAGTCTTGTTTGAGTTAGTTCTTCTGATAAGTCTGGTCATTCTGACTCTTCTTGAACCTAGGGTCCTTCTTCTGTTTGTTGTTCATTGTGTGCCTGTGATTCCATTTGGGCTTGGGATTGTAGTTTGTATGGAAATAGTGAAAAATTTGAGGAAAGATATGTACTGAAGGGAATTGGTACTTTGGTACCCCCAAAGGCCTATTTTGTCTACATGGTTTAAGTATTGGTCTCTGTACCTACAACATAATTTCAGTGGGGATTCATGGACAGAAGTGTCCTTGATTTGGAAGTCTTTTTCCGCCAAAGAAAGATGGTATAAATCTAGATGGGGAGTGGTAATTAGTCAGACATTCGTTGCAACTGGAGCAGCCATTCTTAGTTCTTGTCTATTTAATAATGGGGAAGAGGGTTTTTCAATCAAATTGTGGCAATTTGGTCCAATTACAGAGCAGTTGTGGGTTTGTAGGAGTTCTTTTACTTAATTACTTAATAACTTCAAGCAATTGAGTAACATTTTTAGGAAAGAGATAGGGTTTCTTGGTGTATTTGGATCAATACCTGGAATTTAGGCTCTGACAGGTTGGTAGGCGACTTTGCACAGTTGCAGGTGGTTTATTTGAGATGGAGGGTCAACTGGAAGTTCAATGGCGATTGCAAGTTAGCGGTTGGACGTGGGTTGGTAGTTGGACATTGTTTTTTGCTTGCATGGAGGTCTGAGCATCTTTTTCACAATAAAACTAAAAAATAATGAGTTTTTTATTTTTATTTACAAAGTCAACTGCTTGGTGGGCACACGGGGAAAACGGGTACATTTGGCTTTTAGCGGGAGATGGGATTGTTACACTGAAATTTGTCACCATGACTCTCTGCAGTTAATATGGCTCCATCAATAGTCATATTATCCTCCTTGTCAAGCCTTATACCTCTGCTCTCCATGTCAAACTTCAAAAAGAGAGAAAGTCATTAAAAAACATGTTATCTCTGGGTACGCAGGTTCTCTCTACCTTGCCTGCGTGTACGCATCCCAAGCTCATTTTACCTGCGTACTTGTACGCTTTATAAGCCAAAGGATGGGTGCGTACCCCTGTAAAGGTCAAAAGGCGCGAGTTTCATCTTTAAAAAGTTACTTGTGGTCACTTCTAGAGCCTTCTAGAAGAGTGTTTGACGTGTATTGAGCGCCTCCAGATGGTTCATGCATCCCTATGATAGAGGAACTTATCCCATCAAGAGAGGAGCTACCCCATCCAAAAGAGGGAGTATCCCATTGATGTTGGAACTGAATAACTTCCTCTAGAACTATAAATACAGGCATTGGGCCAAGGGAGGGGAGGTTGAAAGCTGAACATTCCAAAGGGTAAATGCTGCTGGAATTAGGACTTCCATTGTTAAGTTGTGAGGAGAGATTACCATCCTTTCTTGTTGCCATATTGGAAGTGGGTGAGCTTGTCAAAGTAGAGGAAATCTCTTGTTGGACCCTGGGAGGAGCTTGCACAACACCAAGGCTCAGGTTGTAATGGTTCCTTTTTTGTTTCCTTAATACAAATAAGTCCATTGTTCTCAATGATTTGTTGTTAATGAATTATTTCATGTACTCCTTGGTCTATGTGATGAATATGCTTTGTTTTATGAAATATTCAGGTGTTATGTAATCGTTTGCTTTGTTAGTGTATGCAGGGCTTAAAGTGAAGGAGGAGCTCATCTGGATCAGCAAGGTTGGACTGCTACAACAAGCGTTGGACCTAAGGTAAGATCGGAAAACACTTGGTTTCTCATAGAATAACGTGTATTTAGAGAAGGATTGCTCTTGTTTGGTTTGTTTGTCACTAGAGAGTCTTAGACTCCTAGGGAGGTTAGGTTTGTCCGAAAACATAACTCTTTCCACATGACAGGGCGGTAGATCCAGAATCAACCATCTGGTTATGGATATAACCCTTATGGATAGAGTCCCTACGGACAGGGTCCTTTTGGACCTGGGCCGTCCGGACAAGGTCAATGGAACTCTGGCCCTACCTCATATCCACAACCGTAGATGTCCTTCAACCCTCAGCTACCATTCTTAGCAACGTTGGAACTGCCCGATGTGTCGAAATTA
Source organism: Pinus taeda (assembly GCA_000404065.3). Lineage (NCBI taxonomy): Eukaryota > Viridiplantae > Streptophyta > Pinopsida > Pinales > Pinaceae > Pinus > Pinus taeda. The sequence continues at coordinate 24,909 of APFE031451018.1, forward strand.
ACCAATGATCCTATCTTGCATAATCCACAATGGACGCTGGTTCCAACCAAGATACCCGACGATTTTCCAAAATTTGACGACAAAGCTGGAGAGGATCCTCAAGCCCATGTAATGACTTACCACATTTGGTGTTCGTCCAATTCATGGCTTGATGATTTAGTTCGGCTTCGCCTATTCCAAAGGACTCTCATCGGCTCTGCTGCTAAATGGTACATTGAATTGGCCCATGCGTCTTCTCAAGATTTCAATTCATTGGTAATGGCATTCCTCACTCATTTTCAGTTACCCATTCGGTATGAGATGGGAACGCATCTTCTCACGTCTCTAAAACAGGACACAACTACGCACATCTCTGATCGTATACATGAATGGAGAAGGCGTCATTAGTTGATCAAGTTCTGGATTCCTGATTAACTCCTCACCGATTGGATCACAACTTCTTTTGTCCCTAAGATCGCACAGGACATTGCTATGGGAGCTTTTGTGACTGAAGAGTAAGCTATCGTGCGTGCCTAGTACCTTGACTTAGTTTATTCTAAGTCAGGTACTTTATATGAGTATTTTCCTGATGCCCCGAGACCCGGTACATCTAAAGCTCTGCCAAAGCCATCTGTTGATGGGGTTGTTGGCTCTGTGAATCCGTCATCGAAAAAATCATCCTTGAACCCTAGGAAGCAAAAATCGCATGCTTCTAACAAAAACACTTCTCAGGGTGGTTCTAATTCTGGAAGTACTTTCGAGGTTAATGCCATCCAGTCCACCATGGCAAATAAGGCCTCAAAAGGAAAGAAAAATGGGAAAGAGAAGAATAAGTCTGAGCAACCCAAACAGGTTTCCTCCAAACCTCCACCCGAGGAAGGAGCCAAGCGTAAACCAAAGTATCCTTGTCTTATCTGTGATGAGGATCACTATACCAAATACTACCCAAGGTGGTCCAAGGTTAGTCGTTTGTTGAAAGGCGCTCCTGGGATTCCTGTGGTTCTGAAAGAACCTTTCCCCTCTCAACAGACTCAAATGGTGGCTGATCCATCTTCTTCTTCTTCTCCCTTTGGTTCCCAAGCGTTCATGGCTGGATCCGTTCTCGTTCATGTAACGACTCGAACAAAGGAATATCCATCATCCACTGGGAAGGAGCCTGAGGTCCCCTCAAGTGCTCCTCCGTCCAGTTCTAGTCCGCTCCACATCGAGAGACCTAGTACTGAGACGACAATTCGAACCCCTCCCAAATGAGTACTCCGGAGATCATCTTACAACCCAAATGCTCGTGCTGCCCAGCACTATAGCATAGTTGAGGACTTAGCACAGGCTCCGTCGGCTATGTCCAGTTTAGAAGTTTTCCAGAGCTGCCCCCCTCAGAGGAAGTCCTTGCTATCGGCCATCGGTGGCATCGACCCGGCAAATTCGGATTTGATCACCTTTGATCTCGAGAGCCATGTCCCAAGGCTACCTCATCAGATCGCCTTTCTCATACAAGTCATCATCAATTCGAAAACGATCCATCGCACGGTTATTGATGAAGGCGCGTCAACTTGCATCATGTCTATTTCTTGTTGGAAAGCGATCAGGTCTCCGACTTTGAGTCAGTATCCCACGATGCTGGAAGCCTTTGATGGGAGAGAATCTCGTCCCTATGGTATCCTTCAATGATTGCCGATTACTTTAGAAGGGAAAACCTTTGAAGTAGAAGTTGAGGTCATTGACGCAAATCTTACTTACAACCTCCTTCTGGGCTAGAGTTGGACATATGCTATGCGTGCCGTGGCTTCGTCCCTCTTCCGTGTCATTCATTTCCCTCACTAGGAGAAAATTGTCACGGTAGACCAACTCTCCTTCTTCGCTTCTTCATCTGAAGGCAATGTGCCTTTCGTGGAGCATACCTCCATCCCTTACGAGAGTGTGGGAGCTGGGCTCTTCAAAGACCCTACCCTCATAGGTGTTTTTTCACTCCCACCTTCGAACCTTGCTTCACTCGGTTTGGTTTCTACTCGTTCTGATTCCTCATTGCACATTGCTCCCACCCTCGGTCCCTCTGCACAAGGGGGCATTTATCCTCTAGCTTGTAACCCTCGCTTGGCTGGGGGGCATGGGCAGATCATCGGTGTCGTTGATCATGTTATAAAACAGGCCGAGACGACACCTACATTATCTAGGCTGGTTACGCAACAGTGCGGTGGGGCAAGTCCCGAAATGGGCTTGACTTAAACCAAGTATCATGCGTGGTCTCTCTTTTTGTATATACGTGTGCTTTCAGCAAGTGTGTTGTGTGTGCATGTTTTCATATTTTTGTCTTGGTGTGTCGGCGTGATTTCCGCTTATTGTGTCTTTTTTCTTCTTGGACAGATGTCTGGATCGCCTTACGTTGGTTTCACTAATGGTGCCTCCCGCAGTACACGCAACTTGTCATCTGCAGCATGGGTGATCTACGATCCTCATGGTGAGTTAGTAGACATTCAGGGGGTTTGTCTAGGTTGTACAACGAACAATGTTGCTGAATATAGTGTTGTGATTGAATTATTAGCTAAGGCGATTAACCTCGGCATTCGAACATTGGTTGTGAACTTGGACTCTTAGCTTGTCATCCACCAACTCAATGGGAGTTATCCCATCAGAGATGATTGGATTTTAAGGCTATATTTACGTGTTAAGTTGTTAGAACGGGATTTTGATTTCATTACTTATCAATATATTCCAAGACGACTTAATATGTTAACCGATGCATTAGCTAATTATGTGTTGCACAGGCATTTGTATAACATGTAGTTCAATATAATACAAGAAGCATAAAGTACAATAAACCATAAAAACTATGTATATTATAATATATATATATATATATATATATATAAATATAAATATATAGATATATATATTATATTATATATATATATTATATGTATGTATGTATATATATATATATGTGTGTGTGTGTGTCCAAAATGTTTGCACCTCGTGCATCATCAAAAAATAATACATGTTTCTCTGAATACATCCGGAGACAACATGTCTCTCAAAAAATATGCATGAAAGGAAAAGCCTAGATATCTAGTCTCAGTGGTGCTCATGGTAGCACGTGACCGCTCACACTAAACGCCTCAGGAGCCGGTGGATGGGGGTTGGCACCCCCACTGTGTGCCTCTGGTACGCTAGCGGGACATCCACTAGCCGAGCATAATCTGGAATCCCTCGAGCGATAGCCTCGAGGTTCTGAATAAGCTCCCCTCTGTCACCACCCTCCTCCTGAGGATCCGCTGCTGCTGCTGCTGCTACTGGGTGTCTCCTCATAATGGGAGACATGCCAGCTGGACGCTATGGGCCAACATCTACATATGCATATAAAGGTCATTAGGACAAGCATGTATTAACAAAAAATAAAAAATCATAAAAACATAAAATAAAAAATGAGGACATACCAATCTCCTCGTCCCAGTCCTCTCCCTCCGACAGGGGAAGGTCAGGGTCTCTGGTGAAGTCTGTCCCTGCATATGGCCAGTCCTCCACCACAATTAGTTGGCGGCGAAGCCACCCGAAAAACTCAGGTCTAAAGGACATCTGCTAACCACCACCACCCCTCGGCATCAGTGCTGCCCATCAAGCCATCCTCGCTCTCGAGGTGCTGGGTCTGCAACAAAGGCCCCTTGGCCCTAGAAGCTTGGCACACGTTCCAAGAAGAACGTCACCAAGATGGAGCCATATCCGAATTGCTGTAGCTTGCCCTGCTTGGCTTTGGTCAGCTGCCTCTTCATATTAGTCGTCACTGCTGATGCCTAGTTGAAGATTGTCGGACTAAGGCACTCTGTCGCTAGGATCAAATGGTTCTTCATAGCCTTGTGGGGCGCCTGTGCCCCCGCAGCTCATGTGATGGTAAACAACAATGCTCTCAGGGTCAAGTCTGGAACGGTGGGGATGTCCACCTTCGAGCTGCCCTGCCCATATCTGGCACCTAGGCAAACTCGGGCCTTCACCTCCTCCATCTTCTCTCCAGATGGTCTACTACCGGTCAATCGAGGTACCGGCCCCCGTCGTGACAATCCAGTGAGGAAGTAGACATCGGATATGTCTAACTCCAACACTTGGTCCCGTATTCGGAACACCTGTTCCTGTACGTCCCACAAGTCAACCAAATACTGCAAAAGATCTGGTTGAGCTTGCAAATAGGACAGCATGAAAAATTTCTTGAGCCCACATGCTCTAAGTGCCTCCATGTAGTCCTCATCTGCTAAGGCCAATAGGTCTACTTGGTCATGTTCCCGTTCTTTCCACACAATCACCATTTTTGTGTATTTCCCCGCAAACACAAGCCAAAATAATGAATTAGATTCTGAAATAACTTGAAATTGCAGAAAAAAGGGTTTAAATTTGTTAAAAGTTTGCCTAAAAATCTGCGTGGCCGTTGGCGCGACTGTTTCTAAAACAGTCATGCCCATGGGCGTGTGCCCTATGGGAAAATTGCCCCATTGGTGCGAGTCTGTGCTCGAAACCCGCGCCAATGGGCGCAACCCCTAAAATTAAAATCATCCCTATAGGGGATGAAAAAGCAACTTAAAACAAATTTTAAATAGATGGAAATGGAGCTAAGGACAAGACCTCTTACCTGACACTGACGATGCTCCAAATGGTCCACTGGATTTGTCGTAATCGCCAACTGAAGGTCACACTTCAAAGGCCCTAATGTCGCTCTCCAAATGTAAAAAGTGAAAAGTAATTTTTCAATTTACCATTTTCACCATTTTATAACTTTTTGACCCCTACATAGGTTTTAAAAGTCATTTTATGGGTATTTTTATGAATATTTGTGTCGAAATGGATTTTACGTTGGTTTCTTGTGCAACGACAGGTGTTTATGCAGCTTTGATGGCGAATCGAGTTGTATTTTATACTTTTTCGGACTCGGTAAATACACTACAAGGTCACTTTGGAGTCATCGTTTGCCCTTTTCTGACTCTCTAAACGTGAAAATAATGCCGAGTTGGTCCTCTCGACTCGTTAAATGGATAAGAGAGGTGGTCGTCTTTAAACCCTTTTCTGACCATTTAAAAACGAAAAGATTGTTGGACCCTTGTCGTTTCCAGTTCGTTAATGGTCACGAAGCGACGTGGTTTTGATCACTTTTTTACTTTTTCAGATCAGAGTCACTACGTATGAAAAGAAATCCTCGGTCATATTGATCGGGCGGTTCTTTCGAGCATTGTTTTATACTTTTTCGGGCTCAAGAGACAACTTTACGAAAAAGGACACCCCTGGAGTTTCCTTTTTGTTGTCTTTTCAAACTCTCTAAACATGAAAAGACGCCGAGTTCTTCCTTTGTCAGACTTGTTAAAACTTAATGACATTGGATCCCGTCGAAATGACGCCTCTCAAGCATATGCTATCCCCGTCAAGCTTGTCATCCAAAAATAACCGGGGTACTCGCCAGAAATGGTGGGGGAATAAAGGAACTGTAATCATCATCATGTTGGAAGTATATCACTCTTGAACATGGCACTTGTCTGCATTTGTGTCTGGGTGGGGACATCTCATCTTGTTTTACACTTTCCTTCGTGGGTTTGGGTTATCCTGTTTGACCATTCATCTGCTCATCGTCTTGTCACCATGACCCCTGATCATTTGATGTCAAATACTGCCAAGTCCACTATCGTGCCGCCGATATGTTCAAGAGAAGTTGACCTCTGTATAATACTCAAGTCCTCCCTCTGATACCTCACACAAAACATTTTATCCTTCTCTATCTCGTGTCAATGATGTGGGAAACATTATGGCCCACCTTCGATCAAGGTCACTTCTTGTTGACTTCAGCTCATTATCCAGGAAGTTGACTTAGAGACTCCCTTTAGGTAACTTGGAGCCTACATGCCTCAATGGCAGGTTCTTCGTGTTCGATGCGGGGTTTTCATCATTGGTCTCTGATCGAATGATTCTACGAGTGTTCGACACCGGCTCACTGATTCGCACGCCATGGATTGTACCTATAGTACCTTGAGGACCATTGTCATTATTGGTGGTACCTCTCGCATCTGTTAACAATTTTCATCATTGACTGGTAATCAGACGATGTTCTCGCATGTTCGACTTCGACTCCCATATTCACATGCTTGAACTTGTACTTTGTTCGGGTCGAGATGGAGCGCAAGACCCTGGATTTTGTCTGTTAAGATCCAGGCTACATTTTGTGGATTATTATCATCACTACATGACTCATTCACTGGATGGCTATGACCATGCCTGAGTCTATTCATCGATCCTCGTTGGATGGCTGTGTCCATACCTTGGATCCAGATTTTTATCTACTCTGCTATGGATGGCTGCGCCCATACCATGTACATTATGTATTTGAGATATAAGTTGTACTTCGTGCAGGTTCTCCAGCGGCCGTGTTTTCAGTCGACCATGTTCTTGTAAAGAATTTCACCCCTCTCTCTCTTGGGTTTCATGCTTTAGGGGGCATCTGTTACACAGTATTTTGTCACTATCCCTATTACCCCTTTTCCCGTACAGTGGAGGACCTATTCTGGGACCTGTGAGAAGTGACATAACTTGAAAACACGTGCATTGTATCCCCTTGAGTATGTACTTCATATGCCCTGAAGACACCTTCTGCAAAATACCCATAAATATTGCCCTTTTTCCATTGGCGCTGTTCCACAGTGTATCACTCGTGCCAATGGGGGAAATCCTCTAAAGAGGGCACGCCAGTTGGTGCTCAGTGTCAGAGTCGCACTAGCGCCAACCCAGTTGGGTAAAGTTTTTAACAAACAAACTTCCGAAGGTTCCTTCTAACCTATCCATGAACTGATTGCAGTTTGAGTTAGTTCAGTTGGGCTTCGAATCTCCCAAGGAGGGAAGTAGTTCTCCACCTCTCATGGAAGCTTCCTAATGATAAGGACAATCCCATGAATCTTGTGGATGGTCTTATCTCCTTTTCCTATCTCTATAAAAGCTTGTTCTTTTGCCTTTGACAAGCTAGTTAGTAATTATACTCTTCAAGCTCCCAAATCTAAGTCCCAAAGTCTGAGAATTGCTAAGCTCATGTTACAAGAGGCCTTGTTCATCCCTATAAGGCTATATCTTTAAGGAGGAGATCCATGTCCAAGTAATCAAGGAGAGAGAGGCTTGTCCCCCATCCCTTACAAGCTTTTCAAGGCATGTGTTGCTGATCACCCAGCCAAAGGAGGATTCGACGTCAGAACTTGGTTGTACTCTCTTTTGTTTATCAATAATAATAGACGACTATCATTATGGTTCCACTCATGTGTCTTTATAATGATGTTTGAGTTGTATCCTTTCTGACTGATACATAGTTGCATTTC
>APFE031451018.1:38570-50996 GCA_000404065.3 Pinus taeda
ACTCTGAATTGGTGATTAAGTAGGTCAGAGGTGAATATCAAGCAAAGCATCCTCGGATGTGGGCTTACCATAATATAGTTCTAGACATCCTAAAATTATTTTCAGAATATACCTTGACATGTGTGCCTCGTATAGAAAATAGCATTGCTGATGCTCTTGCTAAGGCAACAAGTAGTTTGAAGATCCCAATGAACTCCAACAATAAATTCGAAATCCATGTCAAGCATCGTCCGACCATTGCGGACAATCAAAGATATTGGCAAGTTTTCCAAGATGATGAGGAGATTGATGATTTTCTGCAAAACAAAGGTAAGTTCAAAGAAACCTCAATTGCTGTGGAAAAAAATGATGGTAAAGATAATGGTAAAGATGATGTGCAGATCAATCAGACGGACATGTTGCAACTAAAGAATAACTTTATTCCTAAAGGCTTGATACCTTTAGAAGAACTCTTCGATCAAGATGATGTAGCCTGCAAACCAACATTGTAGCCAACAGAGAAGGGTGTGGAAGAGGTCAATGTCGGAACAACTACTAATCCTAAAATGGTAAAACTGTCTAAAGCATTGCCACAAAGAATAAAGGACAAATATATCAGTTTGTTGTCTTCATTTGCAGATGTGTTTGCTTGGGACTCTTCTGACTTAAAGACATATGATACCAATATAATTCAGCACACTATACCCATTAAGCCCAATCATAAACCTTTGAGACAAAAGTTGAGAAGGCTAAAGCCAAAGCTACTACCATCAATTGAAAAGGAGATAAACAGGTTGTACAAATCAGGGATCATTGTTCCCATCAGATTTTCAGATTGGATCTCTAATTTGGTGCCCGTAAGAAAGAAGACAGGTGAGATTCACTTGTGCATTGATTTTAGAAATCTCAATAAAGTTTTGTTGAAAGACAACTATCCACTTCCCAAAATGGACCATATACTTCAGCGAGTAGTGGGAGCATCTCGTATGTCACTACTTGATGGTTATTTCGGATATAAAGAAGTTTCTGTCCATGAAGATGACCAAGACAAGATAGCATTCACCACTCCGTGGGGAACTTTTCATTATGCTAAAATGCCATTCGGTTTGAAGAACGTGTGTGCCACATTTCAACGTGCAATGGACTTGGCTTTCGCAAATGAGAAGGATGTATTTTGGTTATGTACCTAGATGATTTGACGGTGTTTTCCAAATCTGATGAAGAACACACGTACCATCTAAAAACTGTCTTTCAAAAGTGCAGAAAATATGGCCTGTCACTGAATCCGAAAAAGAGCTTGTTCGCCATGGAGGAAGGAAAACTACAGAGGAGGCTGTAAAATCTTTCAATTTAGTCAAATTGGCTCTTTCTTCAGCTCCAGTTCTAGTCAGCCCGGACTACACTCAGGATTTCATATTGTTTTCATTTGCTTCGATGCATACTATGGTAGCTGTGTTATTGTAGAAAAGAGATGATCACGAAAGACCCATTGCATTCTTCAGCAGAGCTATAAGAGACATAGCCTTAAAATACAACATCATTGAGAAGCAAGCCCTTGCACTTGTGAAAGCATTGAAAGATTTTCGGGTATATATTCTACATTCTCATATTTTGGCCTATCTTCCTAACGCTGCTGTCAAAGATGTTTTAGTGCAGACCAATCTAGAAGGAAGACGAGGCAAGTGGATTGCTACTTTGTTGGAATATGATGTGGAAATAAAGCCCACAAAGCTTGTTAAAGGATAGGGATTGGCAAAGTTAATGGCCGAATCAAACTTGAATGCCTTAGACATAAATCTGATCGCTGCTATGTTCGATGAGAATGAGGAAGGATCATCAATTCAGGTATCTGAAATTTGCTCTTTCTCTGTGGTATTCAGATATCATATATGTGCTTAAAAATTTGTCACCATCGCCCAGCATGACTAGAAACAAAGCGAGAACACTCAAATTGAAGGCTGCCAAGTTTTGCATTCTAAATTTTGCACTATATTGGAAAGATCTCGATGGTGTTCTGTTAAATATTTTGGTGGAAAAAGAAGCAAAGAAGGTCATGGAGGATTGCCACGAGGGAGATTGTGGTGGTCACCTTTTTTGGAAATCAACAGAAAATAAAATTATGAGAGCGGGATACTATTGGCCGACATTGTTTGTTGATGTATATAAGATGGTCAAGAGCTGTCATAAGTGTCATATTTTCGAAGGACGGCAGAAGTCACAGCCTTTGCCACTTAAGCCCATTGAGGTGAATGCTCCTTTCCAGCAATGGGGGTTGGATTTCATTGGTGAAATTCATCCCGCTTCTTCTGGGCAGCATAGATGGATCCTCATAGCGATAGATTATTTCATGAAATGGATCAAAGAAATTCCCACTAGACAAGCTACAGATGCGGTAATTATTTCATTCCTTGAAAATAACATCTTGTCTCGCTTTGGTTGCCCGAATAAGTTGATCACTGATAACACAACAACTTTCAAATAAAAAAAGATGGTAGAGTTTTTTCATAAATATCACATCATTTTGGGTCACTCAACTGCCTATCATATGCAAGGCAATGGATTGGAGGAGTCTTCTAATAAGTCATTGGTCAACATCATTATGAAGCTGCTAGAAATAAACAAGAAGAGTTGGCATAAGAGGTTGGTCAATGCACTTTGAGCAGATCAGGTCAGTCAGAAGAAATCCATTGGTACATCCCCGTTTGAGCTTGTTTATGGAGTTGATACAATTTTTCCTACCTCTCTCGTAGCCTCGGTAGTCAAACTTCTTCAGGAGGCTAGCAGTGAAGATGATCCTATGCAGAGAAGGTTGAATCAAATGGTCCACTTGCAACAGACCAGAGAAGAAGTCTTTCAGAACACATCCAAGTTGCAGGAGAAGATTAAGAAAATTTATGACAGAAAAGAAAAGGCAGACAAATTTTAGTTGGATGATGTGGTGCTGAAGTGGGATGCAAGGAATGATGAAAAAGGTAAGCACGGTAAGTTTGAGAACCTCTGGAAAGTTCCCTTCAAGATTGCAGCATATTAGGGTTAGAATGCCTTTCTTCTAAAGGAAATGAACGTGGAAGATTGTCTAGGAGGGCCGATCAATGGTCGGCTGCTCAAGCAGTACCATTTCTAAGTTATTAATGGTACTTCCACTGTCACTGTAAATACCATTTTATTTCAGTTTGGTTAGAGTTTGTCAAGTTAGTCTTCAAGTCATTTCAATAGCAAATTTTAATCAGTTTTTTTTTGTCATTTTAGTTTCATAAATGAGTTAGAGTCTTGTGTTTTTTATTGAAATAATGACTCCATAGCCCAATGGACGAAGGCATTGTCTAGCTCTTCTAGAGATCTGTTGTTCTTAGCACCTCCAAGGAGCTACCATCCCCCATTGGAGTCAATGTTAGAGTGGGTCTTGTCAGTCCTCCAACAGAGATCAAAACTCTTTCTGCATTTCATTTCTAGGTGTCTCTCTCCATTCACTCAGCTGCATTCCACTAGGGGCATTCTATAATCTAACGAAGAAGGTCTTGTAGTCATTTCCCCTCATGTCTGGCACCTGCTGGCTTAGGTCTTTTCATCAATGTTTGATAAAGTCCATGAAAATCAATGCTTGATATTTTAATGGACAAGAGTCATTTTCAGTCATTAGGTCTAGAGATTAGCCAATTTGGTCTTCAACCATGTCCAGTAAAGCCATGCAGGCCAGAGGGAGGCCCTTACAAAGTTGAGATTCAAATATTTTCATCGTCATGTTGACAGATTACGACTGTTCTTCAAAACTTTGTTTGAAGAAAAGTCAAATAGTGTGTCATTTGTGATAATTTTCAAAAACGTCTCCAGCCGATCTCTTCAGGCTCAGTCATGATTTCCTTGGCCAAATGCCATTTCATGCAACCCCTGCAAAAAGTGCCAAAAATTTCATCATTTTAGCTAAAAATTCAAAGGGAAAAGTGAAATACAGAGTTGCATTAAATCAGGGAAAAGTGTCAAAACAAAACATTAGCTAAGTGGGTTTTGAAGAAACAAAAATCAAACCCATGACTCCAAATGTCTTTATAAAGGATTCCCACAAAAAACAATGTCATTGTGCAAATCAAGGTTATAGAGAAGCATTGCAAAGTCATTGGGAGAACTTGTGCGCATTTTGAGTTAGTTTGGGGGAGTGGTCACAGGCGCGACGCACAGACAGAGGGGCATGGCGCACATAGAGAGCGCAGCGCACAGAGTGCTACCCCACAGTGTTATTTTAACATGGGCGTGATGCACATACAGAGCGCGGCGCACTGGGTTTGTTGCGCGGCACACACCCACAAATGCCCGAATTTGTGCCAAATTTGCATCAAATCGACTTTGAATCCCTTCCAATTGCCAAATATCACAACAACACCTAGTTTCTTACCATCATCAAAGGGTATTCCACGCACAGTACAAATACAACAGTCATAGCATCTGAGCATTCATCGGAGTATGAGATGGAAACACAAAGTGATTCACCCTCGGAAGAACAGGCTCCCCGGAGACATCACAATAGTGGCAAACATGTTAGGGATGAGCAAACTACCCTCACAGAATTGCAGGCCTGCCCTCTTGCTATGTCATGTTTCCAACATTTTTCATGTTTTGAGTTTTTTCAAAAGGTGGCTAGTGTTCGCGTTCATCATGAGTTGGCCCGTCTTTTTGTGCTTCACCTACATGGAGATCACTCTATCTTGGCTAGGGTCACCTTCACACTGACACCTGAAACTGTCTCATTAGCAACCGGCATACCGAATGTTGGAGAATAGTGGCACAAGGAACAGAAGGTTGATCGGTAGCATTATGAGCCTTACATTAAGGCCAGTTTCTTGAGGGAGGTTCTCTCATCTATATGCCTATCACATCATGTTGCTCATGTACTTTACCAGGGTACGGATGATGAAAATCCCATATTTCATTTGCAGGAACATAGAAAGGATGAACACCTTCATGTAGCACAAAACCCCTCAGCAGCAACTTAACAATGTTTATCACTTTGCTCTTATTAAGATTTTGGTGGATCATCAGCTGGGATTACAGGGCATTACTTTGGATGACTTCATCTCCCGTGACTTCTTCAGTACTTCACAGGTATTATCAGAGGTTGAACATGAGATAGGTGGTCCTTCTCATCAGTATGAGTGCCATGAGAGCACTACTATGCTAGTATTCATCACCTATCAGAGAGGCAGTAGACATTTGTTTGTAGTATCCAAGCAAGTGTTATCTCCACCCAGGGTGGAAGGGGCCTCGCTTCCAACATCGACAACACAGGTATAGGACAGGGGCAAGAAGCCCATGCATGACGAGGGGCCATCAGGTGAATGAGAGGCCAACTTTAGCCTCATTCATGATGATGATGTAGATGTGGAGAGTGCCAAACTTAGGAGGCCATCTAGGAGCAGTAAACAGAGATCCAAGACTTGTCACTCAATTTGGAGAGGGCTAAGTGGATTATCAGGTATTTGGAGCATAGGAACAAATAGGTCGAGGACCAGCATGAGATCATGGAGCTGCAAAACATCCGCGAGAATCGCCATGCTGCCCAACATAGGAGGATTGAGCTCACTCCATTAGAGCAAGAGATTAACAATCACCGAGAGTCTTGGCTCGAGCGTATCAACATCCACCTTGAGAGACTGCTAGAGAAGGCTAACAAGGACAAAACCATATTAAAGCGGATGGTTTATCATTGTAGGGCATGGAACATGAGTTCAAAGGCTCGGATAAGTAGTTTGAAGCTGAAATTGGGGAGAGAGACAAAGAGACAAAAGAGGAAAAAAGAGCATGATCAGCTTCGAATCTTGGTTGAAGCCTCTGTGGCCCAGCATAGCACTTCATAGAGAACCTCCAGCCCAAATTAAAAAAAATTTGGGACAATTTTGGTCACATGACAAATTTTTGGGCACAACACAGGGTTTTTCTCCCTGTGTGTCGTGCCATTGGCGCAACGCTTAGGATTGGGAGCTCCAAATCACAAATGGTTTACATTTTTGGATTTATCATGAAAAATCATGATTTCTAGTGCATGGAAAAGAAGTTTGGGCAAGTTTTGAGTCCTCGGGAGGTCAAAAACACTCAAAAAATGACCTCTCTGCCCCTATTTTGACACATAGGAAGCAGTCTTGGGAGGATGAAGGTTTGGAGGGGAAAATGAGCACCAAATTTAGAAATTCCACTTGGGTTGGAAAGTAGATAGGTAGGGATTTACAACAAGCACACTTGGGAACAATTTGGACTCCATTAGGTACCTCAAAATCGACTCCAAAGTGGCGCGACGCATATAGATTTGGGTGTGGCGCATATAGACCAAAAGGCCAAAATCACTTCCGCTCCGCGACATTTGGATTCGAGACTTTCTCCAAGTGGGCCCGCTCATTTACACTACATATTTTTCCACACCTAAGGCAAATTTTAAAGTATTTTCACTAAATGTTGGCTTCTATCCAAGTGGCAAAGGAAGGCGAGCAGTCACTCAAGCCATTTGTCATTTTTGTAACGCTGCACCTGTAACTAATGGTTGGCTTTCCATTTCTAGTTTGTAACTCCCCAAATTTTGGCCGTTCAATTTCCCAAAGGCATAGTCTATTTATTGTATGCAAAACTATTTGTAAAGGGTTGGTTGTAATTTCTGGGAGCTTGTGGGAGAGAAATCCAGTTCTTCATTGTATATTTTGATAGAGAATTAATGAAAGGCAGCGGCTCTGGTTCATGAGATTCATGTGGTGTGGGTGTAGCAAATGTGTTCTCTTTATGTTTCATATTTATTTCGTTATGTTTCACAGTTCATTCATGTTCATTTCCAGTGAAATTTTCTAAGTAAGATAAGGTAGAATTCCTGTTTATTGCTCTACCTGTGGGAAAGTTTCATGTTCTGTGTTCTTCTTCTATTGAAAAGGATTCATGTGTTTATGCCCTTTCCACCCTCCTAAACAATCTTTCCATTCCACATTATTTCAAATTTACTTGCTAGACTTTCCCCCTGTCTTGCCTCATGAAGTAATCTGTGCCTTTGTGTTAAATTCTCTGCTCATGCTGTCTGTTGGTCCCATACATCCCAGAAACTCAATCATTTATAAAAAATTGCTTCTTGTATCCATATTTATTTACTAGCCTAAAATCAATATTTCACTGCAAGTCATCTCAGACCATATCGTTTATTTATTCACTGAGCGTGACATGGAGAGATCCCTCTCCTGTTCTAGTAGGGCTAGCTACTAGACTGAGCGTGGTTTGTGGTTAACTTGAATTTTGCCTTCCTTCAACCTAAGGCAGATTTAGGCTCTAACATAGTGGCGACTCCACTGGGGAACGAAATTAATCCCCTTACTCTTCATAATTCTAAGCTTCTGGATGATAAGTTTAGGATTTGATAGGCTGAGTGAGTTGGTCGTGTCCTTTTGATTTTTCTTAATAACATGCTGGCTTCTAGAAGATATACGAGAGCTAATCTAGATCCAGATCCTCCGCACATCTACGAAAATCCCAATTTGATTCCAAGACTTCATCGTCAAGAGAGCTCTATATCTCTCGTGTTCAAATCCCATTCATGTCCTAACATTTTTGAGTATCTTGAAGAATTAGATTTTGATGAGCATTTTGAAATATCATTGTTCGAGACCAAATTCGAAAGGGCGGTTGACTCTACTATCCCCAATCCAAAGTTTCTTGTAGACTTGGAGACTGAAAGGGCTAACCGGTCAATTGATAATTACATTGTGGCACAACTTCAAACTCCAATTGTTAGCCCCTTATGAACTGCGCACACTCCTCCAACACCTCCAAGGCCAAACCCACCAGGAGTGATGGCTGCTCGTTTTGCACCTCTTATTTTGCCTCAAGTTTTAGATGATATGCCCACAGATTATCAAAGCAAAACCCTATTTTTTGATGGCACTCCTAACAACATTACTGCTCAGCAACATGTGGACAGAATGGCAGATTTCTCTAAACTTCACGAGATCGATGCAGAGAATGTGGCAATGAGACTCTTTGTACAAACATTTGCAGGTGAAGTGAGGAAATGGTTCAGAGGTTTGCTGGGTGCACGTATCGCTACCTTGGCCGACCTACAAAGACAATTTTTAAATTGCTGGGAAGTGAAAAGAATCCTCTTCAAATTCTGGCTGAATATGAGCAAATCAAACGAAACACTGGTGAGTCAGTCCAAGACTACTGCATTAGATTCAATTCAGTTTATAATGAAATTCCCGATCATCTAAGCCCACCTATGGGGCTAGGCATGATGAAGTTTCCGGATGGTTTTGATGCTGACATGGATTATCAATTAAGAGAGAGAGAACCAGCCACAATGGAATACATGCAGAAGATTGTGGTCAGTGTTGAAGCAAATCTGCTGACCAAGAGGGCTAGAGCAAAGGCAGAAAAGAAGGTCACCGTAAAAGAAGAATCTTCCTTGGTAGATCAACTACTCCGGAAGGTAGAGAAAATGCTTGAAAGGGTGAAACTTGAAAAACCTGAGCCACAAGTTAGAAATCCTAAATTTTGTGGCCGACAACATCCACAATATAGAATAAGGTAGAGAGATCAGTGAGCCCAAGTGCAGACAGCACAACAGCCAGTACAACCACCTTTGCAGCATAATTTTGTGCATGGACTGGAGTCAGATGAGGATGGGAATATAATAGGTGAAGAAAACCACTTCTTTACTCCGGATGGTCTGCCTATTTATATTACTAAGGATGAGGAGTATGCAGAAAGCTTGGCTGTACACAAAGATGCAGATTTCATTCTAGCCAATGACACCGTTTTGGAGGAAGAATCAGATGAGTACCAAAGAGGCTATATGAATGCTCTGTCTACCCAGCAGTAGCGATATTCACTTAGAAACAGAGATTTGTCGGTCAAACCAATTAAGAAGAGGAAGGACACTGAGGCATCAACGAATGATTCATCAGCCACACAAAGGAAAGGAAAGGAGGCGGTTGGTCCTGTTATCACTCAGGTTGTCCCTAGGCTCCTATAGGGATACGGCCGAGGTAACCACAAACCAATCTTTGGATTACAGGTTCTATCCCACCTACAATCAGAGAGGGCTCTCTCTTAATGATTTAAATTTGTTGATGATTTTAGGCTAGCTTTTGGTTCATGGGTTTTTGTTTGTGTTTGGATGGAAGGAAAATGCTTTAAGGCAGAGAGGAAATTCATGAAGTGATAAGTTTCAAACCATTGGGCATGGAGTCATGGGTTAGGATTACCAATGGGTTTTCTTGGTCATAAGAGAAATATGGAGCAGGATAGCTGCACACAACACAATCTTCAAACTAAAAGGATGAATGATATGTAAGGAATGAGAGGCACTTAAGAATCTCTCATTTAACTTAACAGAGGGAAAGATGATCTCTATCTAGGGGCAATGAAGAATCCCTGGATAAATATCTAAGGTTAGGGAAAACATTAGCCATGTGGAATTCATATTTATGCCTAAACTGATGAAAACATAAAGAAACAGCAGAAATTGAGCATAGAGTGTATTTAAACAAATTCTAAGCTAATCTTCTTTTCTACTATTTAGATGGTAACTTATGAATGGAAAACAGAGGTAAGAAGCACTTATTGAGTTATGTAACAGCATGAGAATTCCATAATCACTCTTCAACCGGTAAACACAGTGAACAATCCCTTCTCCAAAGCTCATAAGCAGTCTTTGATTATAAAAACTATCAGGTATTACAGTGCGAGTCTATCCTGGAGCAAAATTAGCTAAAGATAGCTTGTTGACCAACCAACCAACCCTTAATACAGTATTGAGGGTTGTCTTTATAGTGTAAAGATCTCAAACTATTTATTACAATTGACCTAAAACAGGTTTGTAAAAGAGCTTTTCTAAACCTAAAATTGTGCCAAAATTAAATGCAGGTAAATATCTATTGAACTGTGTCAGAGGTAGCTGGATAAAAAAGAGTGCAATGTGGCCCTTGGAGGCTCGATGCAGTACTGCTGGAATAACTATGCTTTGGGAGTTGCAGCTCTATTCTGGTGTTAGTTAAATGTGCAACAACAGTGATTTGAGAGTTTTGAGTGGCCTCACCCTCCTTTTTGACTTTGCTAGAAGGTATTTAATTTTCTCCTGCTTTGGGCCGCTGTTAAGATCTTCGCTGATACTCTTTGCCGCTACATTGATGGTCTCCGCTGCTTATTGATACTCTTTGACGTGCTTTCTCTCTGTAAATTTGATATGATACTCTTTAATCTCTGTCTTTGGTCTCTTCCTGTCTTCAAATCGGTTTAATTTGGCAAAATTGGGCAATTTCGGGCCTTTTCGGTGCAAAACGGGTCAAGGAATCAAAAGATTCCCTAAAGATTCCCCAATATGGCCTATTTCCCATAGCGATGCGCGATTAGCTAATCGCGCATCGAAAACTGCCTCCGTTTCTCATTCCGGAGCTCCGAAGCTCGACTTTTGCTCTTGCGTGAATTTTCGGTTTTTTGGCTACTGACGTCAGCAGTACGGCGGATGATGTCAGCATGCTGACGTCAGAAGTGGGGGTCCTTTGGTATAGATATGATGTCAGCATGCTGACGTCATCAAGGTGATGTGGCAGTACGGCGGGGTGACGTGGGCCGGGCGCAGGCTGGGTGAGGTGACTTGGAGGCGACGTGGCAGGGTGAGGTGGCGCTCCTATTACGTGAGGGGAGGGCGGTTTTACCTGTGCATCGGACTGCCTTTGGTATGGAGGTGGTTTCTGTCAGGGGCGGCCTGATGCAATGGGAGGCCGCCACCTGTCCCGGTGTACGACGGTAAAACTGTCGGACGTCGGGTGGTAACCTACCACCACAATCGGGCGCGCGATATGAACAAGGACCATCGGATCTAGGGGAGGCGATCCGATGGTGGATGGAGAAGGGAGATGCGTGGGGTTTAGTCAAAGTGCGGGCACGTTAAAGGCTTAATATTTCTTGGTGTTGTGGGTTTTAAACTTTAGAAAATGGGCAAACTGAGTTTCGCGCGGTGGAAACTTATCAAACAAACATTAATAGTTTTCACAGAAGAATGCGCGGGGAGGGTTATTAGCCTTTGGAAAGGGTTTTCTTAGTGTTTGGAAGGGGTCTAGACACTTGGGAGTGGAAATTTTTGAAGAGGGAGGGTTCTTACTAAATTCCAGGTGACTTAGTAATTCCAAGTGAAGTATTTATGGTTATACTTCAACCAGGGGGAGGGGATATTTACATAAGGGGATTATCTACATAGTTTTAGTATGGAGATAGGGAAAATATAGGGAGTTAAATAATAGTGTCAGTAGTTAACATGGCGATGACAAGAAAGTGCTAAGCTTCAGAGATCTTAGGCTTCAAAGGGGAGATAGAACCTTATAGAGAAAGTATGGATCCTCTTTGAGTGAAGCAGATCTTCACCCAGGCTAATGACATGAGAAATGATGAAACTAAGAGATATCAAGCATATCTTGACCTCTTTTTGGGGAAATTAGGTAATGATTTGGGAGAGATGGAGAAAGGAAAGTTAGTTATGCCTATTTTGAGCTCTTTCACATAAAACTGCCTGGTGATTGTGCCCTGAGTAGAGATGACACCCTAAAAACATAGAATTGATCAGAAATCAAGATTCTACAACCTCAAAACTACCTACCTAGCCTACTTACCTAACATTTTTTCTTCTTTTGGTTTGGGTG
Organism: Pinus taeda; assembly: GCA_000404065.3. NCBI lineage: Eukaryota > Viridiplantae > Streptophyta > Pinopsida > Pinales > Pinaceae > Pinus > Pinus taeda. The sequence continues at coordinate 50,207 of APFE031451018.1, forward strand.
CACTTAGACTTGCAGACCCATCATTTCATTTTTTTCTTTTTATGCCTTCCTATCTACAAACTACCCTTTTTTCTTCCAAGGGCCCAGATTAAGAAGTTGGGCTCATTTCATTCTCTACCTATCTAAGAATCTGCCAAGATTAAGCTTTTTGGACAGATTTTCATTCTCTATATTCTAAAACAGGAAATTGAAACCTAGGGAGACCAAGATTAAGCTGTTTGGACCTCCCTTTAGCTGAAAATTATACAAAATTGGAATGAATTTTCAAAATTTGGAAAGCAGTTAGATGAACTATGAGTAGCCTTCTTTGCTTGGTGACTGTTTAGAAAATATGGAGCATTGCAGCATGCAAAGTATGACATATTTGGCCTGTAAAATGTCAATCATGAAATATGAGTAACCTACTGTAGCAGGAGGCTAACAGTGGCTCCAGTTGGGGATGGCTTTTCCTTGTGAGAAGTCAAGAACAGTAGGTCAGATTGCCTTGATCCTTCTGTTATGGTTGTGCTTTGAACTTGTTAGTGCTGACTGTTGGATTGATTTGAACTTTTGGATTGGTAATAGCTCTTTCCTTCACTTGTGCTGCTGTTAAGCTGTAGAGCACTGCCTGCTTTCTTCTGCGTGCTTTAGCATCATGAATTCTTACAAAAATAAAATCAAAATGATGATATATACAAACATTCTATGTACAGAATATAATTCCGCCTGCTCTTTTCAATCAAAAGGATCATTGTAGTGCTTTAGCATTCGGCCATTGACAGGGCCTTCTTCAGCTGTGCTGCCATCTGGA